>JAAMXS010004217.1:0-40733 GCA_019693525.1 Cylindrotheca fusiformis | reverse complement strand
TTCCGTGGTTTCCATTTATTCTAGGATTCTCTATTATTATTTATCAAAGCTTTGTTCGTCTATCCTTCTGTGATGTGCTTTCGATGTTCGAGGCGGTATGGTCAATTTGAACTCAGTTTCAGACAAACCGTGACAATAGCTCGAGGAATGCATAATTGAGCGTCGCTGGTGCCCACGTATACAGAATGTGACCTGTCCGAGAATAAATCGGCAATAGTTTCCCTTTCGTAGCTCTACCGGAGGGTTCTCATTGCTCTAATTCGAGAGCTTTTGTCAAGCAGATTATGACATGCTTCATCCTGCACCCAGCAAGAATTGACGACAAATTTGACTTTGCCTTTCACAGCATCACTCGACTGCCAGGTCGGCAGCGTCGTTCGCACCCGTGTTGTTCTGTCCACCAGAATGCAACAAAAATACGACTGTGCTGACTTCAAGAACTCGGCATTGTTCTTGCCATGAGCAAATACTGCTAAGCAGCTTTGCCATGCCAGCTTTTCGAGTTACCTATGGTTTCTTGTTGACCCCGCTGTCGACTTGTGCGATCGGACGGAATGGTGATCACTTTTGTGTTTTCTCTGCCGTTGACTGCCATCACGAGAAACCCCAAAATGTAGGGGCGGAAGTTGTCAGTAGCACGTCAACAAAATGGGGCAACCTCGCACAAGAATGACGTTGCAAAGTGCTGCTGTTTTGTGTGCTTGCAGTAGTATTACTGCGATTACAACTTTAATTCAAATGACTTGCCTACAGGAGGGATGGCACTTGTGATCTGGCGGATTGTCGCGGTGCAACACCATTTTCGACTCAAAAACAAAAAAAAAGACAGACGGGCAGACTCTGTGAAGTGGGGGCAGGGACCCCCCTTTAACATAAACGGTGACTTCACCGCAAACGAACGCTTGACTTCATGCACCAGAGTCGGACGGAAGATGACGGACAGTGGCGATTCTTGGGGGGAGGAGACAGTGGAGATCCAACAGCTGGTGTCGTTATGTGAAGGTGTCTCACAAATCTCTCCAATGAAGATGATGCCAAGAGAGCCAATCGTCCTTCTTCGCTATCATTGCAATTGTAGAAAATCCCACCCATCCACCATCACAGTGCTTGAGTCCTTTATTCTCCCTCCACACTTCGAATATTCAGTCCCGAGTCCGATTGGATTCATCCCCTAATTCTAGTGCGCTATACCGTGCCGAATACCCTGATGATGATGATGGTGGTGGGTTTGCGGTAGAGTTTGTTCTATCAACTGCAGACTATCGTAAGGCGCGTCCTACACATGGGCAGGGAAATCTCTGGACTCTAAGAAACGCTTGGGGAATCAGCTGTACTTTTTCTGGCAGCAGTACTTATCCTGATGACTACTGTATAGGCCCCATGCACTGATGTCTTGTAGGGAAAGCAGGTGTTCGTTCGACCAAGTCAGCATCAGTAGGTGTGAGAGCCAAATATTTGCGGCGGTGCCGACTGTTCCTTCAGGATTAACAGGAAACAGTACGGATGCTGCCCATGTATGGAGTGGCAGTTAAGGACGACTGTTTTGCCATTCGACTTCATTATATTCTCTTGCAAACATTCATTTGGAGTCACTTACAATCGAGGCAAATGTACATATCAGCAAGCCATCACTCCCCTTACACACATTCGTCAAGCTGGTGGGAGGCGTGACCGTAGGAAGATGAAAGCCCAGGGTTGCAATGTTCGCCCTTTAATCAAGTGATGGTCCACTAGAACATTGGATGGAAGTGGATGATGATCAAATACAGCAGCAATTGCCGATGGTGGAGCTCGGTGTCGTGACCAACTGCACAGTTTAGCGCTGGAAAACCATGATTCCATCGTCTGGGATTGGCTTTGCCCTTCCTCGATAGCGGGATTTGAGGTATGGGGAATCTTCCTGCAAGTTGGCCACATGGCAAGAACAACTCGTTCAAGAAGGAACTCCCATAATGCGATAATGGGGAGAACCTGCTTGCACCGCGGTATCATTCATCTCGCCAGGCCCCCCGTTCTCAAACAGAGTTGAATCAAGGCGCTGAAAGTGAGAAATCCGGTCGGCTGGTTCTTGTATCTCCGTGCCTTCTGCAACATCCCTTAAGACTTTAGCTCAGTTTTCACTTCATTGTTGCTATTGCAATGGCTGTAGGTTTTTGTCTTCTACTGTTTCAGCGGAATTCCAACATGTCCCCTTCTCATTTGAAATGCTATGCAAAATTGAATAGGATAGTGTTCAAGTGGACGTAACGACATGCAACTATGGTTTGTACGTATGTTGCAGTTGCCATCTGCCTCAATGACGCCTCTCTTGGATGTCGGGAACTTTAAATGTGGTGTATATAATGGGTTCGTGCCAGAGCTGCTAGCTGTATCAACCACAGTACAAACTATCACGGGACAGTAAACAAGGCATTGGGGAATTTGCAGTATTTTTGCACTGGAGTCATTCCGGTAACGTTTCGTGAATGGATCGTATATATATCATTTTACCAAACATGTTCAATGCTGAAGTACTACTATGAGATTTATGAGATTTGTGAAAAATGTCATAAGACGAAAAAATGAATGAAACTGTGAAATGACTATAGTGGATTGTGAATTGGCTGTAGAACTTGCAGGTATGATGAGATCCAAGTGATATTATTACTACAGTCTACAGAATACAGGAAGAGTGCAGAAGGGACAGTCTTGATGCACAAGTGCATTGCCTAGACAGGTCTTTGTTGCAGTTTTTCTGCGGTGCCGACCATCATGGGTTATCTGGTAGAGCATCCAAACTACTCGATGGACTTGGTCTTGTTCTCCATTCCTTTGTGCTTCATCTCGTTGCAAGGGACTGTAGGGCAATTGGAGAGGACTAGAATCGTCGGTAGAACATCTGAGAAGCGACGGCGGACTCAATACCACCGAACTAGAATTCCATTCTGAGACCCACCGCTCGAGCTCTTCGGACGTGTAGGCTGAATACAATCCAGAGATGCAAGTTAGCGAGCCGCAACTTCGCTATAGGCTGCCAGCAGTTTTTCTCGAGGGCAGATTATCTCGATTGCACGACAAGTATAACATCACGGAATAGAGGCAAGATCGAACGAGCGGAATCGTCCAGTTACATTATGTTGAACAATCCATCGTATTGTACATGTGAAGCAGTACCTTTTGCCCTATACCAACCAGTCGGAAAAGTCATTGCGAGTACATTGCTGAATAGGTTCGGCCATCGTCTAGCTCTGTATCCAGCGTGGACAGTGTTGGACGATGAACTCAAAGATGAAGAAATACCTCCTGATGCTTCGATTGTACACGAAATTGACCACAAATCCACTTGCTTCAGGTGTTTGTGAAGTTTCCTGTTGCGTGAGGAGCATCAGCAAAAGCGACCCAAGCACAAAACATAGCCCCTAGAGCCATGCAATGTTTCAAGGACTGATTACTCTTTTGGTCTCTCAATGGCCAGCTGCACACACTCCTGGACGCGATGCTGCTAGAGAGTGAGCACTTCATGAGAGCAGAATGAAGCTGGATCATTCTCCAGAAAAACTTCGTGGTGGTGGTGTAGCAAATGCTTGGCAAGGTTGCGAGCCTTGATTTAAAAATGCAGGTTGTCGTTGTGAACAGTGATTATACTATGCACAACATCGCAACAAGCGGTACTGGTCGAGGATAAAATGAAAACGAAACAGAACTGAGGCAACATGGAACCTACTCTATCTATTGTCAAGTAGTCTCTTTCCGCACCAGTTTGGTGGTTGACCACTTGGGTATCCTGACGAGACACGTGATAAGATTGCAAAGCAGAAGTATGAAGACTGACATTTCAAGACAAAAACTTGGGATGCTGAAAATTGCTTTACATTGTGGATTTCGTTTAAAAAGAGTATCTTTGGGGTTCTAGTGACAATGAATCCCTTGGGGTTCCAGTGACAACGCCGTCTGAAAAAACGCTAATTGCTTGGACATCTGGATATATTTTCTTATCCATCCATTTTTCTGCTATACTTGGACTCACAGCAAGTTATTGCTAAGCAACATTGCAAAGAACGTCACAAAGAGGATTTTGAATCTTGCCAAACGAAATCGCCGAATAGAGCCTTCTACGGCGTTCTACTACAAATCGTACAGGAATAAGCGCGCTCGAATACAACATACCCCTGCCCGTGACGTTTCATCACAACAACATCCCGTCACATGAGTTTGTCATTGCTCTTGTTGCTTGACGCATTTAATGCGAATCGCATGCATACACACAACACAAATTGTCATTGACCGAGCAACTGTGATTTGATTATTCGAACGATATGGAATCATTTGAGGGTAGGGCAGGGGCTCCTGATAGCAGCTCAGGAGATGATGACTCCACCACTAACAATTCAGAAGCGAATAACAGTATCTCGGACGAGCGATATGCTGCTTTGCGAAATCACCAGATTCGGTTTGAAGACGCAATAGATCCCAACGCTGATCGTATTTCTGAAATCGACAAGATGGATGTAGTGTTTGGCAGAGGAAGGGGGCTTCAGAAGCACCCGGGAAATATCAGAATGCGGGAAGTAGTCGAAAAACACAAAACTCGATACCACTCACTGAATCGAAAAGGCAAGCGCAAACTTGCAGTTGCTGTACATAAGGAAATCTCAGAAGGAGGAATTCGATTCCTGAAGAAGCTGGACAATGAAGAAGTTTGGGTGATTGTTGACCGTCCAATAGCCATACAGAAGGTGACCCATACCCTGAGATGTAGGAAGAGCGTTTTGAAGCAGATGGCAAAGGAAGATGCTGAGGTATCATCTGCTGAAACTCATGACAAGCCGCTGGCGAGCAGTGTTACTGATGTTCCGGCTTCAACCGTCTATGCACAGGGCGTTGCTGGAGCTTCGAGCATCACACGTTTGGATTTCTCAAACACAGCAATGCCACCGCTGGGCATTGCGAACATTTCGATGCGGGAGCTGGAAGCACAACGGTTTGCTGCGTTGGAGCGATATAGAGCACTGGCCGGTTTACCACCTTTGATACCGCCTCAACTGGTCTACTATGAAATGATGCGCCGAGAACAACTGATTCGAGAAACGGCGCTGCTGCAGCAAATGGGAGATTCAGTTTTGATGAACTTGCCCACCAACCGTTCTTTATCCTCCGCCAGTCTAGCACCTTCCTCCAAACCGTTGGTAGTGTCCCGTTCCTCAGCGCAGAAAAGAAAAAATGATGAGACGTCTGATCCAACGACTGGCGGTTCCGACATATCTTCTACGAAAAGCCCGCGAATGCCACCTAGCCGTGACAGTACTGCTCGACGAATGCCTCATTCAGCGGCCCAGATGCCCAGCCGTGCAGGAACGAACCCGTCTGGGACGAAAACAGGCTGATACTACCACTTGCATCACTGCACGCTTACGGTAATTCAAAAGCAAGAGCTCTTGTCAAGCTTTGCTTGACGCTTCACCCTGCAACCAGCAACAGTCAACAACGGCCTCGGCCTGAGCTCTACAGCTCTACTCAGCTGTTAGGCTGGCAGCATCGTTGACGCCAGTGCTCTGCATTGTATATTTTTTCCAACTTGCATCAGATGTGTGATGGGAATGAGACATTCTTGTGATGCCAAATTTGCAAGAGAGACCTAGAATCAAGTGATCGATCGATTGCCCTCACAATGGGTTTCGGGGTTTGCCCCCACTTTTGTAGTCTTGCGATTTTTGAAGTTAACAGTCCTTTTCTGAATGATGACAACTGTCATAGTCTCAGCACCTGCTTGTTTATGGCAGATCGAGGAATGAACTGTTGATAGTTTAATTTCAACGTAAAATGAGGCTGTGTGAAAGTAGATTGAACTCACGTGGAAAGAATGTCTCCAGGACAATACATGGCTTCATACATTCCTTGAGCTATCATGTATGTCTTGTGGTTTCAAAGCCTGACATGCTCAAGAAGGGGAGGGGTAGCCACAATTAGGTTTGTAATAGGGGATTCCTAAATATTTCCATAATTGCATCAAGACAATCGAGGAACAAGGTCCGCCCACACGTGCACCGCGCAGGCTTACGATAGTTCTCGTCTGGCTCGAAACCATCTCACACACAAGCAACAGCACAAGAGAAATCGCCGGAAGCCTGCTACCGAATTTCACTATTCCCGCACAGGCAAGTACCTACTCCATCCATTGTTGATTGAAGGAGAAGGCGAATCGAACACATACGCCGTACACTGAACAACAGATTGGCATTGGCCGAATTTAGAATAATCCCCAATAGTATGGAATCATTTGAGGGTAGGGCAGGGGCTGCTGATAGCAGTTCAGGAGATGAATCCACCACTATCAGTGTAGACGTGAAGAACAGTATCTCGGACGAGCGATACACTGCTCTACGAAATCACCAGATTCGGTTTGACGACGCCATCGATTTCAACGCTGAACGTATCTATGAAATCAGCAAGATGGATGTGGTGTTTGGCAGAGGAAGGGGGCTTCAGAAGCACCCTGGAAACGTCAGAATGCGAGAAATAGTCGAAAAATACAAGACTCGATATCACTCACTAAATCGCAAGGGCAAACGCAAACTTGCAATTGCTGTACATAAGGAAATCTCAGAAGGAGGAATTCGATTTCTGAAAAAACTGGACAACGAAGAAATCTGGGTGATAGTGGAGCGTCTAATAGCCATACAGAAGGTGACTCATACCCTAAGATGTAGGAAGAGCGTTTTGAAGAAGATGGCCAAAGAAGATGCGATATCAATTGCTGCATCCCGAAACAAACCACTGGTAGGCAATGAGGTTGATACTACGGCTAAGACCGTCAATGGTTTCGCTGAAGGGTCGCCACGGGACGTTGCAGGAGTTTCGAACATTGTAGGTTTGGGTTCTACAAACACGATGTCACCCCCAGCTACTAGCATTGCCAATGTTTCCATAGGGGAGCTGGAAGCGCAACGGTTTGCTGCGTTGGAGCGATATAGAGCACTGGCCGGTTTGCCATCGGTATTGCCGCCTGGAATGGATTACTATGAAATGGCACGCCGACAACATCTGATTCGAGAAACGGCACGGTTCCAGCAAATGGGAGAGTCATGTTTAATGAACTCTTCCACCACCCCTACTTTGTCTACAGCCAGTCTCGCACCTTCCTCCATACCGTTGGTAGTGTCCCGATCCACCGCGCAGAATATCAACGCCGATGAGACATCTGATTCAATTGCTGGGTGCTCTGACTATCTCCATTGAAGAAGCCAGCGACTACCACCTAGCCCAAGGTGATACATGGCTCTTGGAAACATACATGTATACTGACATTGCTATGGTCTGCATTGAATCAGATTTGTGGGGAAATGCAGTCATGCAATAGTGCCGGTCTGTTTGTCATATGATTGATTATTTTTTCCAAGGCAGCTGTTTCATCAAGGCGCTTGGAAAGAACGTTTGAGGAACCAGTCGTTGATATGCCCTCTGGAACCCTTCCACCAAGAATTCTTCTTCCTTGGTACTCTTCACTTCGAGCAGATAGCCAAAAGCGATTAAGAGCCTTGCTGCCAAATTGGTCGCAATGGTCACAATGGCTGATCCCACCATGATCAGTAGTGGTGCCATCTAGATGGGATGTCACAGTTCTTTATAGATTCGGTTTGAAGACGCGATTGATCCCAACGCTGAGCGCATCTATAAACTCGACAAGATCGATATGGCTTTGGGCAGACGAAGGGGGCATCAGGAACACCCTGGAAAATCAGAATGCGTGAATTGGTCGACATATCACTCACAGAATCGAAAGCAAGCTTGCTGCCAGTAGCCGTCACTCTTGAGATGTAGGAAAATGTTTTGAAGCGGAAGGTAAAGGATGATACGGAGTTATCAGCTGCTGCGTCGCGAACAAGCCGCTCACGGACAATTGAATTGATGCCATTGAGTAGCTGATGTATGATTTTTGGAAAACATGTGTTCTAAAAGGCCCATATTGAATCAGAGTTTTGGGGAAACCAATCATGCTATGGTGGCGTCGTCTCCAAGTATTATAGGATTTTCTATTGTTGTTCATAAGCTTTGTTCGTCTATCCTGTGACTCGCGCCTTTCAATTTCGCGCTATAGATCATGCTATGGTGGCGTCGTCTCCAAGTATTATAGGATTTTCTATTGTTGTTCATAAGCTTTGTTCGTCTATCCTGTGACTCGCGCCTTTCAATTTCGCGCTATAGGGAGAAAGTGAACTCAGGTTTGCACCCAAAGCGACAATAATGCTTGGGGAATGCCCAATTCAGAGTCGCTACCCTGTTGTACAGGATGTAACCTGCCCGAGACCAGAACAGGCTTATACTATCACTTCCATCACTCCGTGCCACCTGCAATGATCGACAACAATCCTATGCCTGAGCTCCACAGCTCGCTCGGCTGCCAGGTCGGTAGCGTCGCTGGCACCCGTGTTCTGCATTCTATATTGTTTCGAACTAGCATCAGATGTGTGTTGGGCATGAGATACTCTTTGGATGGCAAGTTTTCTCTCGAGACTATAAGAACTGGCTTTGACAAGTGATCATCCCTTGTTGGTGAATACTTCTCGTCTTCTAGCTCTGCGATACAAAGCATCCATTTTTGGCTAATGATTCACTGTTTGAAGCTTCATCTTACGATGTGGGTCAGGGCGCTTCCAGGCAGTTCTAGTCGAGCTTCGGGCTTGTAAGGTTCCATTGTGCCGGCTTTCCAAAAAGGCACAGCATGGTGGGAATTGTCGTCTAGTAGTCGTACTCTATTCAGGTTTTTGCCTTTTAAGGGGGGACCCTACTCCAAAATGTAGGGGGAACCCTTGGGGTAACAGTTTTGCGACCAAAAAATGACATACGGGCAGACTCTTGTCAAGTGGGGGCAGGTACCCCCCTTTTAAAGGTACCGATTCAGACAAACACACGAGCATGCATGAGAGGACGGATGGTGACTTTTTGGTATTCCATTGACTCTTCAGAACGTTTAAAATAGAGCGACTGATCAAAGATTTTCTATCAACGTCGATTTCCGCCAAGACCCAGACTAAGCCTAGACTCAGTTGTGTGTATGGTGAACTCTATGTTATGATTGAGCTACAGTCATTGAAATGCGTAACAGCTTTCAGCCCTCGATACCAATCTGACCACTTGACAGCCCAATCCTGCTCACTTTTCATCCTTTTCTGGATAAGTCAGCGCAACATACCATCTTGGCATTGTGGGATGCCAGAGATGTCCAAACCTCGATGTCGAGAACGAAGAATGCGACTCATTCACCCACCAAAGCCAAAACCCACAAGAGGTCAATTTCTTTCGATGCCTGTTACAGGTGCTGGACTGCTAGAATGGCGCATTGCTATTGGACAATTCACTGAACCTAGACTTTCTCCAAATTCTGAGAGACTACAAACTTGTAGAATCGTCTTTTCATGGTCAGCTTTCACAATCGAGGCCAAAAGGTTTATGCCAATCAAGGACTAGAGACTCTCCGTCGACTTCCAACAATTATCGTCATTTCATTCCACTCAGCACCAGCCCGCAGTTCTCCACGCTGCCAGCAAACTGGAAGACGAAACACTTGCAAGTCATTTGATACGCTGAACTTTCAAGAAATATGATGGCTTGATGTATTGAATACTAAAATGGTCACAGTCAGGAGTCCGCGTGCCTTCTTATTGTGCGAGCCTGGTATGGGATTCAAACATGATGCCTCGTGGATGAAGAAGCGTAGGAAGATCCTGCGACCAGCCACCTCCTGTCTTTTGATATTATGCTTTGGTATTCCAAGGCATGCCACTCAGTAACACTTTTTGTCTTCTGAAAAACCAATCCCTTCATGCTTAGCGATATGAATAGCCAACCAATACCGGTGTATGTTCTGGCCATGTAAGAAATGCACAAAGACATGCCAGTTAATCGCATTTCTTACGTTGTGATGGCCACACCAGCGTATCACGTGCGACCGCTGTCTCCATTGATACCAGCTTACTAATGGAATCTACGCCATCCACAATGTTCGAATGACAGCATAACACAAAAGGATTCAGAGGCTGATTCGATAGCACAACGATACAGTTGAGCACAATGCTGCTACAGTATCTACGGTTAAAGGTAGAATTGCAGTTCCAATCCAAGCGCAAAACCAACCAGTAGACCGCTCATGACTCCATCACAACTAGCTCCAACACCCATATTCCTTCGAAAGACAAACACGCTGTTTTCGGAAACTACCAGATTCGCTTCGAAGACGCTCTTGATATTGACGCCGAGAGTATCCAACAGGATGTGCGGGAGTCCATGGATCCAGGAATCGTCAGAGTGCTCAAGACAAACTGCATTGAGCTGAGATGGCAAGCCCACTAAACTTGCAGATTCAGTACATAACAATCTTGCTGCGGGAGTAGTGCTAGTTTGATTCCTGGAGAAACTGGGCAGCGAACCGATTTTGATTGGTATGAATCGTCCAGTAGCTTATTGAAGGGCCCTTAAAGCGTCTGGAAGTCCGGGGTGGTAATGTTCCCCTTCTGCAAGTGGTCTACCAGAGCATCAGATGGCTGGCCATGTACGAGAATCAGAATAATATAGCCGGTGGTGATTCTGGGTTCTGTCAGGACGAATTGCGCAGCTTAGAGCTGGGAAAACATGACACTGGGTTCCGTCACGACGAATTGCGAAGCCACCATCTGGAATTGTCTTGCCACTCGAATTCTGGGATTCAAGGATTGGAGTATTTGATATGGGTGTCTCCAACTCAGATTGCAAAACATGCTGTTGCAATGGCAGTAGTAGTTATTGTTTCAACGGAATTCAACACTCTCTGATGGTCGATCACTACGTGGCGTCCTGCTATAAATGCCTTTTCGTAGAACGCGCGCAACGAATAGGGCATAGAATCCACACGCGAGATCCAAGTGCTTTTTGTTACCATCGCCTACAGTATGCAGAAAGAGCTTTCTCAAAGCCATTTGACATCTCGCTCATCATGGCAATTCGTTTTGTCGCAAGGATGAGATTGACAATATCTCCTGATCGGAACCATCATGGGTCATCTGATTGATCATCCACTCTACTCGATTGCCTTGTTGTTGTTCTCTATTCCTCCGTGATTCTGCTATACTGCGAGGGACTAGATGACTATTGTTCTGAGTCGAGCCTACTGCGGTTTTAGCACTCTCCAAACTAGAATGGTGGCATCCTAAGCTCACCTGCTCGTTGTCATTGGAATTGTAGACTGAATGCACTCCAGAGATAAAAGCTAGGGAGAAACCACCTTGCAGTAATCTACCATCAATATCTCAAAAACATGTTTCCTCCCTATGGCAGGACATTGGCTTGTATTCTGGAGCTTTTGTCTAGAATAAGGGGGTAGAGTTCCTTGTTGCTTGAGCAATCCATTGTATTCTACACGTGAAGATAAAGCCGTAGTTCTGCTGCGATTGAGGACAATGCACTGATGGTTGAATCACCTATGAGAAATGGCCGGCAACACCTTGATGAAGATCTCCCTGATGGTTCAGCTCAACTCACAACGAGACCTGAAAGACACTGACGTTAGGTAGTGTTTCAAGGTGCGAATCAGCAACAGAGATCCAAGCAGGGAACAGGCCTTGCAGTTTTAAGTCATTCGGTGTTTCAAGCAGCGTTGCGTGTTTCTGATCCACATGGGCCGGCTACAAGCACGTCAGGGCGAACGTGATGCTCCTTCAAAACAAGCACTTTACAAAACCATAGGACTGGTCTTTCACTCTTTTTCTAAAGAAAGAGAAACAAGGTGAAGCTCGTCCTTTCTCTGGGAGATTTTGGAACACAGAACGATTGGCAGCGTACGGCAGGATTCCAAATCCTACTTTGAAATCGGCATGGTGTTTTCGATTTGGCACTGACAACACAACACAATCCACATCATGGCGATAACGCGAAATAGAACAAAGGCAATGTTGAATTTGCACCGACCAAACTCGACATGTTTGGTGTCGACTTTTTTATGAATTGGTTGGGGACATAGGTGAGATACCTGATGTGGTTGGGGACATTGATGAGATACCTGATGTGGTTGCGAAGCACAAATGTGGAGGCCAACGTTTCAACACCACCCTTTCAGCTGAACAATAAAGACGAAGATACGATGTCGGTTGCTTTGTATCGTTGCGGTGCTTCGTAGTAAGTCTCTGGAGGGCTCTGTCGATAACGCCGTCAGCTCAGGATGTGCTTATTGCTTGAAGCTACGGATATTCTGTTACTCACTCCGTTTTCTAGTGATGACCATCAATCAAGCACCCAACAGTATGAAAGTCACAAGCATCCTAAACGAAATCGCTGGAAGCTTGAAAGTCACGACAAGCATCCTAAACGAAATCGCTGGAAGCTTGGTACGGAGTTTCAGTACTACTGGTACAGGCGAAATCTCACTGGGAAAACTATGCCTCCGTCCATTGTTGCTTGATGCAGGCGGGGCAAATCGAACACATAGTCTCGACTCATACTGTCATCCACTAGGCGACTTTGAAGAATCCAACAATATGGAATCAGTTGAGGGTAGGACAAGGGCTGCTGACAGTATCAGTTCAGGAGATGATGACTCCACCGCAAACGAGAACAACAGTGTCTCAGATGAGCGGTATGCTTCTTTACGAAATCACCAGATTCGGTTTGAAGACGCGATTGATCCCACAGCTGAGCGTGTCTATGAAGTCGACAAGATGGATGTGGTATTTGGCCGAGGAAGGGGGCATCAGAAGCACCCTGGCAACATCAGAATGCGGGAAATAGTCGAGAAATACAAAACTCGATACCACTCACTGAATCGAAAAGGCAAGCGCAAACTTGCAATTGCTGTACATGAGGAAATCTCAGAAGGAGGAATTCGTTTCCTGAAGAAACTGAACAACGAAGAAATCTGGGTCATTGTGGACTTCCCAATAGCCATGCAGAAGGTGGCCCATACCCTGAGATGTAGGAAGAGCGTTTTGAAGCAGATTGCCAAGGAAGATGGTGAGGTATCACCTGCTGCGTCCCAAGATAAGCCAGTGGCAAGAAATGAAATTGATACTACGGCTACAATCGCCAATGGTTTCCCTGAAGGGTCGTCGCAGGGTGTTGCAGGCGCTTCGAGAATCACAATGTCATCGCCAGCTTCTAGCATTGTCAACCTTTCCATCCTTGAATTGGAGGCGCAACGGATGGCGGCCTTGGAACGATATAGAAAACTGGCCGGATTACCGCCTGTATTGCCACCTGGAATGAACTACTATGAAATGGTGCGCCGAGAACAATTGATTCGAGAAACGGCGTTGCTACAGAAAATGGGAGATCCAATTTTGAGGAACTCTTCCACTAGCCGTTCTTTATCCACCGCCAGTCTAGCACCTTTCTCCACGCCGTTGGAAGCGTCCCGTCCCAGCGTTCAGAATAGCAAAACCGATGAGACGTCTGATGCAACGCCTGGGTGCTCCAACATATGTCGTTCGAAGAAGCCAACGACTACAACCTAGCCCACGATGATATTTGACTATTGGAATACATCTACACTGACAGTGCTATGGCCTACATGGAATCAAAGTTTGGGGAAATCCAGTCATGCCGAAGTGTCGATCTCTTTGGTTTCATGGCAACTGTTGAACTTTATCATTGCTAGTCCGTAAACACTGGAAACCTTTCCACCAAGAAAGCTTCGTCCTTGGTACTCTTGGCTTCGAGTAGATATCCAATATCGATTGAGAGCCTTTGTTGCCGAATTGGTGACAATGCCTAATCCCAGCATGTTCAATAGCGATCCCGTGTACGTGGCATGTAGCAATTCTTCATAGATTCGGTCTGAAGAACCGATTAGTCCCAACGCTGAGCGTATCTGTGAAATCGACAAGATGAATGTGGTTTTTGGCAGACAAAGGGGGCATCAGAAACTCCCTGGAAAAACCAGAATACGGAAGTGGTCCCTTATCACTCACGGAATTGAATGCACACTTGCCATTGCTGCCGGTGACCGTACAGAGGACGATCCATACCCTATGCAGGAAATGCGTTTTGAAGCAGATGGTTAAGGATGAAGCAGAGTTATCAGTTGCTGCGTCAGAAGCCAAGCCAATGGCAGTCAATGGAATTGATGCAATGGAGAAGCCCACGACTAACCCACAATGGTGCATGATTTTTGGAAAACATGTGTACTGAAAGCCTTTATTGAATCAGAATTTTGGGGAAACCAATCCTGCTATGGTGGCGTGGATTCCAACTATTATAGGATTCTCCATTGTTGTTCCTAATCTTTCTTTGTCTATCCTGTGACTTGCGTGCTTTCAATTTTTGCTCGGTAGGGTGAACAAAAACTCAGTGTTGCACCCAAAGCGACAACACCTCTTGGGGAATGTCGAATACAGAGTCGCTGCTACACCAGTTGTGCAGGATGCAACCTGTCCGAGATTAGGGCAGGCTTGTCACTCGCTGCACCAGCAATGATTACCGACAGCCTCGACCTGAGCTCCACAGTTCGCGGCTGCCAGGTTGGCAGCTTCGTTGGCACCTGTGTTCTGCATCCTATATCATCTCCAATTCGCATCAGATGTTGATTGGGCACGAGATACGCTTCGGATGGCACGCATTTTCACTCGAGACTTCAAGAATCAATTGATCGATCGATTGGCTTTGACAAGTGATAACCTACCTTTGTTGGACTTCAACGTCTATGTCTGCCAAGACCCTGATTACAACTGAACTCGGTCTAGTGTGTGGTGAACTTCATAATATGATTCAGCTATAGTCCTTGCCAATCTTGCTCACTTCTTATCCTTTTCTGGATATACCATCTTGGCATTGTAGTATTCCAAAGATTTCCAATCCTCGATGTCGAGAAGAAGCTATGTGAAGCTTATGAATGGCAGATGATTCCAATAGTAACCTGATATCAATGAAGACAGCGGTGGCAGGTGTACACTATTGTGGCCATCATGTAAGAAATGCGATTTTTTCAGTGGCATGGTTCTCGGCATTGCTTGCATAGGCCACAACATACGCCGTTCTTGGTCGGCTATTCGTATCGATTGATGGTTTTTCAGGACAGAAAAAGTGATACTGAGTCGCATTTAAGTACCAAAAACAAAAGGCAGAAGGTGACTGGTCGCAGGACCTTCCTATGCACATTTTCATCCACAAAAGACATCGTGTTTGAACCCCATATCAGACTCCGTAAGAATGCACGCAGACCCCTGCCTGTGAACATTTCAGGATTCAATACATCATCAATCCATCTCCTTGATCGTTCAGCATGTATCAAATGACTAGTAATGTTTCGTCTTCCACTTTCTTTCCAGCATGTAGAACTACGGTATCTGATTCGATAGTACAAAGACACGCCTGAGCACAATGCTGCTATACATCAGTATCTACGTCTTGAGGTAGAATTGCAGTTTCGATCCAAGCACAAAATCCAGCGCAGTAGACCGCTCATGACTCCATCACAACTAACACCCATATTCCTTCGAACGACAAAGGTGCTGTTTTTCGAAGAAACCAGATTCGATTCGAGGACGGTATTGATCCCGACGCCGAGAGTATCTATCAGGAGAGGGGCAGGAGTGCATGGATCCTGGAATCATCAGAAAGCAGAAGAAAAGAAAACGAACTGCGATGTCACGCATTTAGTTGACATGGCAAGCGCAACAAACTTGCAGATTCTGCTCATAACAATTGTACTGCTGGAGTAGTTTGATTCCTGGAGAACTGGACAGCGAACCGAGCTTGTTTTATGTGAACCGTCGAGTAGCATTCTCGAAGGTGGGCACTACATTGGGCGTGGGACGCACTTGGTGAAAACCCGGCAAGTGAGGTTCCCTCTAGTGCAATGATGGTCCACTGGAGCATTAGATGGCCGTGTACGAGAATCAGAATACTGCGAGTGTCGATTGTGGTGCTGGGTGCCACCACAACGAACTGTACAGCTTAGTGCTGGAAAAACTTTATGGCAGCGCCTGGAACTAGCTTTGCCGTCGCTCCAGCCAATTCTGGGATTCAAGGAATGGAGAATTTGATGTGGGTGCGCTATCTAGGTAGATTGCTTCCCGTAAGTCGCCCATCGGTAAGGCAAGAACAACTCGTTCAAGAAGAAGCTCTGACGTTGTGGCAGAGTATCTGCTTACATGCACCCAACCAGCCCGACGTCATCCACCAGGCGTTCTCATTCGATGTTGCACAGCAGTAAGCTTCAGAACGCTGGAATTGCGTCGACAAGAATTGATATGGCTCACCGTGCCGTCAGCAAACGCCATTTAGCTCTAACTCAGATTGCACAACATGCTATTGCAATGGTAGTAGTTTTCGTGGTCTCTCGTGTCAACGGAATTCAACACTTCTTCTTCTCATAAATTGTCAATGACTACGTGGCGTTCTGGCTGAAGTGCCTATTCCTAAAACGCGCGACTAACTACGAATTGAGGGTACACAGAGCATAGAACCCCGCACGTGAGACCCAAGTGCTTTTGTTACTATAGCCTACAGAATACAGGCAGAGCCTAATCAGAAAACGGCATATTGATTCGAATCCATTGTCATCTCTTGACAATTCGTGTTTGTTGCAAAGATGAGTTAACGATTTCTCCCCGATCCGACCCATGATGGGTCACCTGATAGAGCATCCACTCTGCTCGGTTGTCTTGTTATTGTTACCCATTCCTCCGTGCTTCTGCTAACTGCAAGGGGCTAGGTTACTTTTTCTCTTTCGTCGAGTCTAGAGCGGTTTTAATACTCACAAAACTAAAATGGTGTCATCCTAAGCTCGCCTGCTCGTTCTCCTCGGACGTGTCGACTGTATGCACTCCAGAGATACAAGCTGGGGAGCAACAACTTCGCAGTAGTCTGCCGTCAATATCTCAAAGACGGATTTCCTCTCACAGTGGCTTGTATTTAGGAGCTGCTGTCTAGAATCAAGGGGTAGAGTTCCTCTTGCTCAAGCAATCCACTGCATTCTACACATGGAGCATCACCTATCAGCGGCATACTACGTCAAAGTCCTGCTGCGAGTGTAGAAAACATCGGACAATGCAATGATGGATGAAACTCCGATGCAAAATGCCCGGCAAAAAGGTTGGTGAAGATCACCTTGATGGTTCAGTTGAACGCAAAACCCGAGACCGTAAAGATATACTGACGTTAAGCAGCTTTGCATGATGCGAATCAGCAACATAGATTCAAGCAGGGGACGTAGGTCAATCAGTCTCGAGTCATGGTGTCTCAGCATTCTTGAGCAGTTCTGATCCACAAGGTCCGGTTACAAGCACTGCTGGGGGAACTCGATGCTACTGCAAAGCAAGCACTTCCAAAAACATAGGACTTCACTTTGGCTCTATTCAAGAGAAAACGAGAAATATGGTGAAACTCGTCAGTTCTCCGGGAGATTCTGGTCTAGAGACTGATGGGCGGCTTTTTGGTGTTGGTGAAACAAGGGTATGGTAGGATTCTATCAAGTCCTACTTGAAATCGGCAACATGTTTTCGATTCGGTACTGACAACACAGCACAATCTACATCATCAGAACAAAGCGAAATAGAACAGAGGCAATATTGAACATGCACTAACCAAAATCGACATGTTTGGTGGTTGACTTTTTTGAATGGTTGGGGACAGTGTTGGGATACCTGATATGGCAGCGAAGCACAATTGTGCTGGCCATCATTTCAAGACCACCCTTTTAAGCTGAACGCAGACGATCATATGATGTCATAAGTTTTGCATTACATTGTTGCGCTGCTTGGCAGTGAGTCTTTAGAGGGTTCCATCGATAACGCCGTGGGTATTGAATGTGCTTATTGCTTGAGATAAGGGGATTCTATTCTCACACCCCGTTTTCTCCTACTTGGCTGGACATGCAGTATATAGCGATGATGACCATCGAACAAGCAACAGCACAAAAGTCGCAAGCAACCTAAACGAAATCGCCGGAAACATTTTACGGAGTTTCACTACTACGGGTACAGGGAAACCTCGCTGGAAAAAGACCTTCGTCCATTGTTGCTTGACGAACAAAGGCCAAATCGAACATATACTCTCAACTTAGATTGTCATTGACTGAGCGACTTTGAACAATCCCAACAATATGGAATCAGTTGAGGGTAGGACAAGGGCTGCTGGCAGCAGTTCAGGAGATGATGACTCTACCGCAAACAGTTCAGACGAGAATAGCAGTGTCTCGGATGAGCGATATACTGCTTTACGAAATCACCAGATTCGGTTTGAAGACGCGATTGATCCCAACGCTGAGCGTGTCTATGAAATCGACAAGATGGATGTGGTATTTGGCAGAGGAAGGGGGCATCAGAAGCACCCTGGCAACATCAGAATGCGGGAAATAGTCGAGAAATACAAAACTCGATACCACTCACTGAATCGAAAAGGCAAGCGCAAACTTGCAATTGCTGTCCATAAGGAAATCTCAGAAGGAGGAATTCAATTCCTGAAGAAACTGAACAACGAAGAAATCTGGGTCATAGTGGACCGCCCAATTGCCATACAGAAGGTGACCCATACCCTGAGATGTAGGAAGAGCGTTTTGAAGCAGATGGCCAAGGAAGATGGTGAGGTATCATCTGCTGCGTCCCAAGACAGGCCAGTGGCAAGAAATGAAATTGATGCTACAGCTACAATCGCCAATGGTTTCGCTGAAGGGTCATCACAGGGTGTTGCAGGCGTTTCGAGCATTACAGGTTTGGATTTCTCGAACACAACAATGTCACCACCAGCTACTAGCATTGCCAACGTTTCCATAATGGAACTGGAGGCGCAACGGATGGCAGCCTTGGAACGGTATAGGAAACTGGCCGGATTACCGCCCGTATTGCCACCTGGAATGAACTACCATGAAATGATGCTCCGAGAACAATTGATTCGAGACACGGCATTGCTACAGCAAATGGGAGATTCAGTTTTGATGAACCCTTCCACAGCCGTTCATTGCCGTCCACCAGTCTGGCGCCTCCCTCCTATCCGTTTATTGTCTCGTTCCGCCGTGGAGAATAGCGAAGAGGTGTCTGGTCCAACCACTAGCACTTCCGAGGTATCTGCTTTTCGAAGAAGCCAGCGACTACCACCTAGCCCACGATGATATATGTGTCTTTTGGAAACATGTGTGCTGACAAGTGCTAAGTTCTACCATTAAATCAGAATTTAGGGGGAAACCAGTCATGCGATACTATCAGTCTCTTTTGTCTCGTAAAGTTCTTTATTTGTTCCATGGCAACTGTTTCATCAAGGTGCTTGGAAAGAACTTTTGAGGAACTTGTTGTTGATAGTCCTTATATTCTGGAAACCTTTCCACCAAGAATTCTTCTTCCTTGGTAGCCTTGACTTCGAGTAGATATCCCAAAGCGACAGTTAACAAGAGCCTCGTTGCCGAATTGGTCACAATGGCCAAACCCAACATGAGCAGTAGATTTCCCGTGTACATAGGATGTCGCAATTCCTTATAGATTCCAGTTGTTTTCAACGTGGACGTCGAGGTCGTGGCGGGGTATGGGCTGAGACTATCACTGCCCAAATCCAAAGCTGCCGCTGCTACAACTCCCACTCCAGCAAGAAGACTGAGTGGTCCAAGGATCGAAAGGACATCTCCAACGATGGGAATGCCCCCGAATATGATACAAACTAACAAGGCGGCTTGAGCGAGAAAATAAAATTCTCCTCGCTCTCCAAACTTACTGCCATCCTCGTTCAGATTCTCCAGCACGGTACTAATGTCAAGTTTGGAAACGTCAAAGTTATCCAAGGAGGGCAATCCCGAGAGCAACTCGGAGAATGGATTTGTTTGCTTGGTAGTAGAAGTACTAGTTGCCACAAGCTCTTCTTCTACTTCGTCTTGATTAAAGTTGGGTAGTCGTACGTGTAGACACGATTCCTTGCTTCGGACTGGCACAGTCACATGACTCGTGCCAATCACTCGGTTGCTGCTGATGGGAGCAAAGGCCTTGCTGGTCGTTGCGAAGGCTGTCGAGAGCAGGAGTGAATTGATGAGGTTCATCGTGGTAAATGGCTTGCACTGATAAGCGTCGGTACTACTAAAAGTAGAGTTCGATGATATGACGGTTTTCATCCAAGATCTTTGGCACGGGTTTTTTGTGAAGCAACATCACTTTCTCGATGCGAAGCTTGAAGGATCGGTTCGGCCAATATCTTGGGTGTGTGACACTATTACACTCCGGGTTCTTCCTAGGTCAGTCTCCTCGTTTCCGTTAAGCACAGTGGGCCGGCGCGGCAAGCAATGCTACACTTCCATTTTGGGTACATTTCATACCTCAGGTTCACGCCAGCCGTGCCTCGAATTCTGAGGCCACATATGTGGGAACGGCCCTCCCATCATTATCGTCACGAAACGACCAACACAATTAGCCTCGTTCGAAAACATTCAAAACAAAGCATCGATTTATTTTCTCACAGGCTATATTAGAATGCCAATCACAACACTGGCTGTTTGGGATCCGCCACAACCAGTTGCCATTACAAATAAGAAGAATCGCAACAAACAACTATCAATGTCACCTCTCGATGAAATGTCCATATCTCAAGGTTCTTGTGCAATCCAGGAGGGAACAGACTTCGAGGTAAGCCTTTATGGCAACAAAACGAAACGTGGGTATTTTCAAGTACAATGTACAGGAATCTCACTGTACTACATAATTGCACTATAGGAATCCCAACAAACACAGAGCCAGCTAGAATTGACCCAGTTAACGCAGACGCAAGTAGAATTGACACCTGATGAATCCTCCAACATGCTACCACTATCTGCCTCCAGCCCACCTCTATCTCCTCCTCCGATAGTGCCATGGGGTCGGCTGGTCCCGTCAAGAGGAGTTCGTCTTCCTATAGACTTGATGCCCTCTCAGAAAGAGTACTGGATGGGTCGTAGCAGCTCCAAATGCGACGTCCCCATGACTTTGGCGAAGAATGCATCCAACAATAGCAAGGAAATGACCATGATGGCATGGGCGCACTCCATGATTAGCAACAAGCACTGCCGGATATTTTGTGACAACAATGGGAGTATATACGTTGAAGATCAGTCCGGAAATGGAACCTATGTCAATCAAACCACCGCACTACGAAAGGGACAGATGCGCCTGTTGCATTCGGGAGATGAGATATGCCTTGTCAATCCCAATACGCTGAGAACCAAAATCAACTCGTCAAGAGTCCTGCAGAAAGTGTTGCTGCAATTCACCTTTATTTTTGTACAGCCCAGCAAACCCAGAAGGAGCTGCGTCAATCCCAAGGCCATGAAATACCGCCCCGCTCCACCCACTTCCACCACCTCCAGACGCATTGAAACGCTTTACGAATTGAGAGAAAAGATTGGAGACGGAACTTCGGGGCAAGTTCGACGAGTTATTCACAGACAAACGGGAAAGGAGTTTGCAGTAAAGGTCATTAGTCTCAGACGACAACTCGATACCAAACATATGGAACAAGAAGTCAGTCTTATGAGAACGCTTGATCATCCGTATATTGTGCAGTTGGTGGATGTCTTTGTGCACACGGGCGTGGCCATGTACTTGGTCATGGAACTTGTCTCGGGCGGAGATTTGTTTGATCGTATCGTCCAGCAAGAAAAGTATACGGAAGTGGATGCCCGTCGTGCCATGCGACGATTGCTCTCTGCGATTCACTACCTTCACGAGACCTGTCACATTGTCCACCGCGATTTGAAACCTGAAAATATCCTCTGTGCCTCGCCGACACATGTCAAACTGGCAGATTTCGGGCTGGCCAAGATTGTCAAGGGCGACAATTTGAAAACCTTTTGTGGAACTCCACAGTACTTTGCTCCAGAAGTACTGCGACGACGCAATACAGTTACTGGACAAGGGCGCTATGGAAAACCTGCCGACATGTGGTCGCTGGGTGTCATTTTGTACATTTTACTCACTGGGAACCCTCCATTTGGATCGGTGGACTTTATGGGAGAGGACGATAATGACGAAGATCCCTATACGACACTCAAATTTGATGAAGAGCACCATCATTGGGATGCAATGCCCATGGCCAAAAATTTGGTACAAAACCTGCTCAAGCTTGATCCCAAGCAACGACTGTCCGTCCAACAGGCATGCGACCATCCGTGGATCAATATGGAAGATGGAGATACTCATGTTCATCCTTTGGATGATCCAGCGGTCACTAGCAGAAAACGACTCTTTGATGATCAGAGCAAACAACTTTCTCAGGAAAGCAACAATGACGCAGAAGAAAAGAAGGAAGATACCAATTATAGATCGTCTCAAGAAGTCATGTCTCTAGACGAAGGGTCTCACAGTTCAGCCTCATCAAACAAGCAGCGGAAGGCAAAGGGAAACGATGTATCTTTGTTTCAAGATGCTATTTCCAAAGAGCATTCCTTGCCAAACTTGGCCGATCTCAATGTTCTTTCCACGAGCTCCAAGATGAATACTGACGACGAAGACAACGATAGGAAGGCAACCGACAAGCGAAATGTAGCTTCCAGCACTAGCTCAACCAATACCGAAGTTGAAAACGAGCAGAAGCCCCCTGACCCACCAGTCACCCCTCAAGATGGCGATGTCAAAGAAACACTGCCCAGTACTCCCATGGCCGATCTCAATCAACGAGGCAATCGCTTTCGAAATCGCGTTCTTGATCAGCAGAAGGACAAGGAAGCTTTGTCCCCAGAAGCACAAAACAAGCCTAAGAAGGCTGCTGTAACACCCAACCTTCCAGCACAGGCCGGCGACGAAGACGCAGTGTCGCAATTTAGTGAGTCGGATCATTGCAGTATTGAGTCCTTTCCCGAATCACCCAAGGAAAAGAAGCGACCCCTGGAGGAATCGGACGATGTGGAGGAACCAGATGCCAAACGACGAAACAAAAACTCGAGACAGACAACCTTGCGTTCCTGGTTTGTGAAAAAGCCATAGAGGAATCAAACGCACTCAACTTTAAGACGACTACACTTCTGTCTAATGAAAACCCCTTGCTAACTACGGTTCTTGGCCGATTCTAACAACACTATTTTTGAACATTCCAATCGTATGCTTTTCGTTCATGCCACCATTGCGGCAGTCGGCTATAGGGAGATACTGTTTTGGGTATTTGCGCTCCTTGAAACTGAGAGAACCAATTGAAGAAGTCTCGAACCGGCACCGTCGCTTCCAAGTAGAGGTGAGGTAGGCCCAGACTTACCATGAGTCCATCGAGCCCACCAAAGCCTTTGTTGGATCCAGTGTATTCGTCACCCACATACCCCATGGTTTGCCATAATAGCTTTCCATCGGGTGTCCATAAGAATGATTCTACTTGAGGTCCTGTGGTAAACTCGACGGGATGCTCGTTGTGGTTTGGAGGACACAACTTAATTCTAGAGTTTGGGATGCTGACAGTGCCCAGGTGAGTGCCGGAATACCTCGCCATTGTCCATATTCTGAGAAAGTAAGAGAGAGAGATGAAAGGGATGAGCATGGTTCCTATGCAATGCAAGGTGATCAATCAGCGCATGCACAGAAGGCATACCTCCATGGATCGTCCGGATCTTGGTGCCATCCTTCATAGGAAACTGACAAGTCAGGAACAGCGGATGCTAAATCCAGGCCGTTGTCGTTGTAGTATTCCATCAGCTTGACAAAGTCTGCTTTCCCAATAGGGCCAATTTTTGGGCTTGTGAAGACAAAGGCCTCATGCATGGTATGCTGCATTCCGACAGACACACGTGTCATGCCGCCACCAGCGAGGTCGATGAGTTCAATGTATTCCATGGTCCATTCTTTTAACTGATCAAAAGTTGGATACATCGAGTCGCCATCAGCATACTCGGTTGTTTGCCCTTCATCTTCTTCGTACGTCTCGTAATACTCCTCGTTCTCTTCCGTCTCAACGAGTCCCATTATCGTTTCATCCTCCTCCTCCCAGGCATAGCTCATGTTTTCAACATATTCTCCCACCTCGTTTTCGTCCAGCGTATACGGAGCACTTTTGAATTCTGTACCGGTCACTTGGTACTTCATTGGCGTCGTTGTTGTCAGCCCAACGGTCGAAGGTTGATTGGGTGCAAGGCAGTGCCCTGTTTGTGTGAGTGCTGTAAGGAAGCAGATCCTTGCAAGGAACTTCATCTGGTTCGTGAGTGAGTTTTAATATAACTAGAGATGTTTGACATCAAGGAAAAGGCTGTCAGAGAAGACAAAAAGGATGGTGCCACTGAATTGTGAAAAGTGATAGCCCGGCCTTTCTTTCGTTGTGTTCGGTGTTCCCTTCCATGGTTTCCGTTCTTCTTCCCAATTCTTTTGTGAAGCTCGTGACGTTGGCATGCGTTCCATTGTCGGACAGCCGCGTCGCATGCCATGTCGCATCAATAGTCAGTCCGTGTCGACCAAGATATAGAATACACGTCAGTCATCGTCTTCGCATCAGTCAGAAATGCAAAAGTCAGAACAAGCAATGGTGATGGGAGGGACACAAAAGCAACACACAGACAACTCACAAGAATCTTGATTGCCTAAAACCAAGGGAATAGGATAAACATGAGATCTTCTTTTCTACTGTGGCTTTCGATGATTGGATTCGCAGATGCGTGGACCACTCCATCCAACCCTCGTTCGTCATTGACTGTTGATGTTTCGAGAAAGACATTTGTGAACGGAGTCGTCGCTGGTGTCATTGGGAGTGCTATTCTTCCATTGCCTGTAAAAGCCGATGTTACCAACAAAGTTGCAGGGTCCACTGCTCTTCGAAATTTGAAGCGGGCACAGAAGCAACTCAGCAAACTCGAGAGTGTTGCCAAGGAAAACGATTTTGCAGGAGTGAAGGAGTTCCTTCGCACGCCACCCTTTGGAGAATCTCGAAAAAATGCCTTCACACTAGTACGCGCTGCAGAAGATGGCCCTAGAATGGCAGATATGGGCAACGTTTACAAAGCTTTCATTTCTAGCATTGAAAAGATTGACAGCACTGCCAGTTTAGGCTTCAGAGGAAGACAGATACCGCAATTGCAACTAACGGACGAGTACCTCGTTGTCCAGTCTTCATTAGAAGCATTTCTGAAGGTTGCAGAAGAAGCTGCAGAGATTCCCTTGCAATATGATGATTAATCTATTGAAAACGAGCTTCCGACTTGCTGGATACAACTTTTTGCATTCGTTTGAGCTACGTAATCGATTGCTTGTTCCACTGTTTTTACCTGGTGGAATTGGAGCTCGCTCGTTTGCCTTGCAACCAACTTTCCACTCTCGCAAGAATAAATGGAATGTCATCGTACCCGTTGTATGGAGTCAGCTTCAAAAGAGCGTTTTTGTTCTCAAAGTGTTTTGCACAAGGATCCATGTGCTTATGGTACCCCTTCAGCCGCTCCTGGATAATCTCCTCTGTATCGTCCTCCCGTATCACCCAATGTTTGGTTCGGATGGCAAGGCTGGTGGCACTTTTGTGGTTGACTCGGCGGAAGATAAAACTCATCGAAATCAACTCCATTAATGGAAAAGTTGGTTTCGCATAGCCGGCAAAAGCGACGCCCCAACAGTTTGGTCTTGCAAACTCGGTCGGGCACATCCAGCTGGAGAACTGCCTCTAGCTGTAGCTCCTTCGGGAAAGTTTCTTTCATGATATAGATTTGATCTATAGTTCGAGGAAAGCCATCCAACAAGTATCCATTTTGTTGCGGATCATCTTGCAGCGATTGCAAAAGGGCTCGGCTCACGATACTATCGTCGACAAGTTTTCCATCGCCCAACGACACATCGGGAACCTGCTTTCGAAGCAGATCACTCATGGTTAGAAGAGATATGTTTAAGGCTTTCGCCAAATGACGCCCGTAGCTGCCTTTACCACTTCCCGGTGGTCCAATCAGAGCTAGATTTTTGAAGAACATGTTCGTTTACAACATCATTGCAATCTCGATGTGTATCAATGAATCTCGACGTCTGCGTCGCTAGTTGTCACCCTTTCATCTTTCGTCTTGTGGAATCGGTTCAACCCTTTGACGTAGCAGTCGAGGTGGTCGTTTGCTGATGCAACCACGCAAACACCTCCAGTGATCCTATGAACTGCCAACTCATTTGCATTGAGAGTTCCAACATGCAACAAACCTGTTCGACTGCAGGATGCTGAAACGATTCAGGTGAAGGTGAAAAGGGGAGAGTTGCACCGACCGTGATTTATTTTCTCTCTATTGAATTGATTTGTTGTTGTTTTTGGAACGATGGCAAGCCTGACAGGAAAGAACGAGTCGTCCTGTCCATTCGCCACGCGGAAGGGAGTCACCACAGTCGCAACGCAACAAGAATACCTCCAGGCGCATCCCGACCTCCTCCACATGGAGAATGAAAAGATCTGCTTGGATGCTGACTTGGATGTCTCCAAGCCTTTGTTCTTTTGGCAAATTTACAGCCTATGGGGAAAGAAACCGATTGTGGATATCTGCGAAGCCTTTTATGATTCCATCTACGAGAAAACCCAAACCACCAACGAACACGACGACGACTACGACGATGAATTCCGAGCTGTCTTTATCAAGCTAGCGCCGAAGCGTCATCACATCAACACTCAATTGGCGTTTTGGGTGGACGCTATGGGTGGTGGCAAGACCTACCCTGGAGGAACTCATCGACTAGTGTATCATCACAAAACAAAGGCTGGTGATCTTGTCATGAATGCTAATGGCGCGAAACGATGGATGAACCATATGAAAGTTGCAATACGGAAAAACAATCACCATTTTCAGACGGATCCGCGAATATTAGCTACGTTGGTAGATTTTTTGGAAACGAAGATGAGGACGTATGCCGATTTACATGGCTGGGAATTCGACAAGAAAGATTTTGAGATCAGCAGCTTCCTTCCTGACAATGTGCCAAGCAATCGGTGAATTGTAGCTGTGCGGACAGGTTATCCTGAATGGTTATAGACTCTCTATCAGGTGGAGTAGCAGTTTTGGTCTGATTATCAATAATATATAGAGTACTATATGTCATTGAATCGTCGAGACTAGTTCTCAAGAAGCGTGTTGTGGTAGGAAATCCTGACCTTCCCCCTTGTCATGGTGCTAGTAGTGTTTGTTTTGAAAGATCTTATGAAGGCCCTTATTTGTGCATTGAGGAATCTGGAGTTTCCTTTGCAGCGTTTTTCTCTTCCAATTTGAAAATTTGAACCAAAAAATGCGGGATAGTCTGGCTTCCGAGTTGTTGGAGGTGACAATGACAGAAAAGCTTCAAGTGTGAACCGACTCACCAGCTTCCGGTTGGTCATTCCCACATCATGACGCCATAAGTAAACGATGATATGATGCCCACTCTCTCGCATGTATCCAGCCAGCAGAGAACTGTAGGATGCACCGATATCTTCTACTCGCTCAATAGGAATTATGCTTCATCTTGACATTTTTCCACGCTGTTCATTTTTAAATCTTGCCACGAAACCCACCATTAGCAGGCAGCAAAATACAAGCATCATGTCGACAATTGTGCAAACTAGAAAGCCAGGAAAGCTTTCGTCCAAGTACGGTGCCGCCTTTGCAGCATTTGAGAAGAATGGCACTGATACGAACAGTGTCCCGCAAGCATTTCAGTCTATGAACCGTTACAAGACCAAGAAAACCACGACAGCATCACCAGCACCAGCGAGCCAAAGCAAGAAGATTGTAAGCTTCTCCAAGAAGGCTGATGCCGAAAAGGATACTAAGGAAGAGGACGAGTCATCAAGCAGTGCTGTCACTCCTACTAAAGCCCCAGTTGTCAAGAGAAACTTTCGAGTCTCGTCGAAGCTATCGAATAGAGCCAAATTGTTTGAATCGGGCGGCAGCAGCAATAGCACAACCGACAAGCAGCAGACTGAGACGAGTACCGATCGATCCTATCAACATGAATTTCAGAAGCTACGTCGAGTCGGTGGGCCAAAACAACCATTGGTGAACAACAACGACAAACCAATGCTACCTAGAAAGGAAGAATTGACCAACAAGAAGTTAAACTCGGATCAATTGGAGATCAACAACAATGACGACGACGAAAACGAGTACATAGAAGAAGAAATCAAAAGCGATGACGAGGATTTCTGGGAGGAAGAAACAGTCGAGTCGACCAATCCAGATGACGAGGATGGTGAGAGTCTTGACTGGGACGAGGAAACAATCGAAGAGGATCTCAGTGTGGCCTCTCATTGACGGATTGGGTGTGCCCGAATCTTTGGTAAAAACAAATCCATGATTTGATGAATGATCCCAGCAGGATTTATAAATGGTGTACACTATTATCTAAACCCATTTTTATTGGATGAGAATTGCAAAGTTGGTAGTAGAAGTAGACGAATCCAACTATAGGGAAACTAACGTGAATGCGTCGCGTTCGGTCGAACATGTGATGATACTGATCGAAGGGTCGAAAAGTATTTGGGACGTGACAGTGGGCTATCCGTCGAACGAGGTCAGGAACTACTGTTCATTTCCCTCAATCTGACTAGGATTCCATACGTTCTCCAAGATCCAAACTCCAAAATCTGAATAGCCGAAGCAAAGTTTTTGAAAATACATGGGACTATCTGAAAACGTTGGAACACCCATTGTTGCTCATGGTGCTAGCACTAGGCTTTGGCTCCTCACCCTTCTCCTCGTCAACCAATCCCAATGTAGTTCCAAACTTCGTCACAGCCACAAGGAGCAGGAGTCGGAGAAGTCTTGTCTATTCTCATGCTTGTATCCTCTTGTTCGAGTTTTCCCTTTTTGAATTCATGATTATTGTCATGGCAGAGTTCGCTAGATGCAGATGATTCTGGTTGAGGCGGGCGTTTTCTGCTGTTGGTCCTCTTGGTGGATAATGTCGAACTTCGTCCGACGGTGATGACTTCTTGTTGTTGTTGTTGCAGATGATTCTGTCGACGACTATTCCATGTGGCATCTGAACATTGTTTCTTTCTGGCAATGAAAGGCGGCGGGATTTGCCATGAGACTACTGGAGTTGCCGTCGACGTCATCTTTGTGTGATTGTCAACCCAACTCCGTTTGTGTTCATTGTGTTGCTGGTGGTGGTGGTTCCGTCCACTATGACTACTATCGAGTTCTCGTAGGTTCGACTGATGATAGAAAAAGTCTCGACTTGGTGATTCCGCTACGTTCATGACCAAAACAACTCGGAAACAAGAGAGAGACTTCACTTTTTTGTTGTGTGAAATGACTGTCATCGGCTTGCATCCGTTGTTTTTTGTGATGCGAAAAAAATTTATCGCCGATTAGTTGGAATATGATTCCTCCGCAAAATTGCGAAAAAGAGAACAACACCTGGGATTCCAACGTGGTCCCCCACCGTAGTACTAACCAGGCCCGAACATGCTTAACTTCGCTGAGCGGACGGGAAGCGGTGCTGTCATGTTGGTATGGTCGTTCCCAATGCAGTGGGTGTATCCCAAGGTTTTAGATGTTTTTCCTGTTGTTTTTCTGACACGTGACAGGTGTTGACAGCTTCTTGCAAAGTCACATTGACATACATTGACCATGGCGACGTCGAATAATCCTCTTCCTTCCTTGACGTATTTACGTCCCGAGGTTGCTGAACTCAAACGTCGTCTCGATGACTTCATCGAGAACGATGTCTTGCCGGCAGAAGAAGACTACAACGAACACATGGCCACTCGCTCTGGGAAAGACCGATGGTCCATGGAGGCGATTCCTGCTTCCTTGTCTCAGCTGCAGCAAAAGGCCCAAACATTGGGACTTTGGAACTTGTTCTTGCCACCTCGGTTGATTCCTCACCTTCCTCCTTCGGCCAAATCACTTGCTCCTAAAACGACCTTGACGTACCGTGAATATGGAATACTAGCCGAAAGCATGGGCCGGTCCGAATTGGGAGCCATGGCTTGCAACTGCAGTGCTCCAGATACGGGAAACATGGAAGTCCTTTTGGAGTTTGGCACTCCGGAACAAAAAGAACAATTTTTGATTCCACTCTTGCAGGGGAAAACACGATCAACATTTCTCATGACGGAGCCGGATGTGGCCAGCAGCGACCCCACCAATTTGGAAACCAAACTCATCAAGAAGTCGAACAATGAATACATCCTGACTGGAAGAAAGTGGTGGTCGACTGGTGCCATGGATCCTAGATGTCGTATGGCCTTGGTCGTGGCCAAGATAGAAGACACTACTTCCAATTCCGATGAGAATAAGCACAACCAGCATACGATTGTACTCGTGCCACTGCCACACCCAAACGTTCGTGCGGTACGGCCTCTGACTGTATTTGGATACGATGATGCACCGTTTGGTCATGCCGAAGTTCTACTGGATAATGTCCCACTTGGCACGGAACAGTTGGTTGGTGGCGAGGGAAGTGGTTTCAAAGTGTCTCAAGCTAGACTTGGTCCAGGAAGGATCCATCACTGTATGAGAGCTATCGGCATGAGTAAGGGAACTCTTGGTGTCGCCCGTAGTCTACACTCGTTCGATAATCCTCTGCTCATTTCACATCGTTTCGTTCCTTCAATTAGCACAACGCTGTTACGAACTCATGTTGCAACGATCCGTGGAACGAAAAACTTTTGGCAAGTTCTTGTGGCAACATGGCAGTGTCCAGGATGATATCGCTGATTCGTTTGGAGATATTCAGGCCGCCAGGCTTCTGACATTGAACTGTGCCCATGAAATGGACCAACATGGACCGCGAAAGGCTCGCCAGTACATTTCGTCCATCAAGGTTCAGGTCCCAAGTCTTTGTTCGGCTGTTATTGATCGAGCGCTCCAACTGTTTGGTGGTGCTGGGGTATCCGAAGATTATATTATTGCCAAGGCACTTGCGAATTTGAGAACCTTGAGGATTGCAGATGGACCAGATGCAGTTCATCGGAGGTCAGTCGCGCTGCTCGAATTGAAAGCGTTGTATCGCAAAACGTTTGGTACAGATCCGCCACGAAGTCGGTTGTAGAAATGTTTGTTGCTGCTATTGTAGATGAAAGTCATTGATCAAATCGCTAATTTCCAACGTTTCATCAGAATCGCCTGTCTATGATGGCAAGAGCCTTTTTATACATTGTTGCTGTTGCAAACTTCTAGACATAGAATGCCTTGTACCTGGTGGATATGCCTTTTATTTGCATAAAGCATCAGTAGTATTTCAATAAACCACTATATAACATAAAATCGTAAAAATTTATCGATCAATACAGTTGCTGCCACACCGTTCAACCATTTAGTGGGTCTTGTGTTTTTCGCCTACAACTGCAAACGCTTCAATATTCAATCGTTGACAAATCTGATCAATTGCTGTTCTGGTCCACCAAATGAGTCGAACCAAGTATGCCACACTGGCCAAAACAAAGACTTGCTGTAGGATAGCCACCTTGTTGGGAAAAGATCCCAATAGTTGATAAAAACCCACAATAAGCCAAATTGGAAAGACGTCCAATTGCAAACTCGCATACGACATGTGCGCCATACCGTAAACAATGAGTTTGATGGTAATGGTGCAAAAGACGAGACCGATGCAAAGGGATGGAAATCGAACGCCGCCATATTTGCTAACATCTACTGCTGCTGCGTCATTGCCATCAGTGTCTTCCAATTCGAGGCCCACATAAATGGCAGCAATGCACAGACTGACAGGACTGATGAGCTTGGTCAGGGCACTGAACAACATCTTCGGCGAAGAAGGAACCTTGGATACGACTCGTAGGAAACTCAAAATTGCAAGGACACCGTAACCGTAGACCCAAATGAGGATGAACAAGTCTCGATAGTACAAGGTGTTTTCAGCCTCATCACGGTCGTTTGCAATAATCAGGCGGACGGTTGGTAATTTGGACCACAGAAGGTCGTTCAGATAGGCGGGTATTGGCTGACTATAGATGGATTGGTCCAGTAGTCCAAGGCCAGTTCCGATCCCCCACAGGGCTACTCCATACATGACTTCTGTCGTTCCAATGTTTCCAGCGGCATGTGGCAAGCTTCCTGTATAATATTCTTCCCACTGAGCTTGGAAAAAGCCGAGCTGCAGCGTCGTTTGAAGCCACAACAGGGAAACGCCATTCAGACGGAGAATCAATTGCATTAAACTGACATGACTCAAGTTACACACACAGTCCACGCCATGATCGAAGAGCTGTCCCAAGGGAGTACTGGATTTAGTCCTCCTTGCCTGTTTTCCATCCATACAGTCAAACGTGTAATAGACAAAGAGACAAAGTCCATTGAAAGTTAACAGCCATGCTGGAGCGAATGCTGCTTCGTTTTGCGACGATGAAATTGCCGGATCAAAGTTGTAGTGAGCTGTCAAAAGATAGCTCAACAAGCAACAGGATCCTCCAATAGAGGTGACAGTATTCGGGGCCAATCCCGAGGGCAGTCCATCCGTGAGCTTTTGCCAAAAGGAATTCAAATAATTGTCGAAAAACGTGTACTGTCCGGGTTTATATTGGTGATGTGCAATTGCCGAAACACCACTGTCAGATAAGACATGACCATTCGAAAGATCCTCTTCCACAATCCAAATAAGAGTTTGGCGATGATCCTCTTTCTTGCTTTGTTCAGTCATTGGCGGTCGTCGTCTGTAATGAAACAATGTATTGTGATATTACGAACCCACCAAATATGGTAAGCTACGATCAGACGAGGTTGACTCTTGGATTGTTGGTTTGTTGGTAGAGGAGTAGATAAAGTAGTGTCAACAAATACTGTTGTTACGTGGTCTTGGATCTGGAGTCACGAATCGATCGTGAATCACGAGGCCAGATGGTGTGACTGCTTTTCCTTGTAATAACAATTGAAACGTTCTTGAAGAAAGTGAGGTCAACATCTTAAAACCTTTCTTAACCTCTACAGCAACATACAAAAAGAAGAATTAGTTTTTTATGTATCCTTATGAGTCCTTGTTTTCACTACCATTGGGTAAATTGGATGGAATCAATCCAGGTTCGGCGACGACTTGACCGTCGTCGTCCAAGTCCAACATCGCTTTATCTTTTCGCTTCCACCAAGCTCCACCCAAAGATTCCATATCCTTCCATAAAAAGAGGCCGGCATAGGTCAGGCCGATCGCCGAAAAGACTCCAATTTTATCCACCAGTATTCCCTTTGCCTTCAAGATACCGGACACTGCCGCTCCAGCGAAAAAACCACCAATCACAGCCGAATTTTGGACCAAGGTTTGCTGATCGGCCAGAGTGAATTTCTTGCGTCCGGCCGTTTTGGAATATCGATCCACAATTTGGTTCGCCAATCGAGTCATGTGTCCTGTAATGACAAAGGTTAACGTTCCTGTCGTTTCTTGTCCGACCGAGTTGGCAAGTCCAAATCCCGTGGCCAACATGATCATGGGAATCCACCTACTCTGATACATTTTGAACACTACATCACTCCCCACAAACAAAGTAGCGACGATAAACGCATAGAGTGGCATCGCCTTTTCCTTCTTGTTCAAGTTCAATAGACGAAACAGGGAGATTCCGGAAACGTAGGATGCAATGACCGAGGCATAGAATCCAAAATCCATGTATCGTTGTTCAACCAAAGCCAAGGCCATCCACATGGTGTTTCCAGTCATCATGGTAGCAAAACTCTTGTATTTCAAGACGAACGCCAAATCAGCGACGCCCGTGAGGAATGCCATTCCAGTAGCAAGACGACGCTTGCGTTCCATCTTGGTGAAGGGATTCGTCTTGGTGGAAGGATGATCCAACGCTACACCAGCCGCCCTCAAACGAATGGGTCCGCTGGAAGCGGATGGTAAACCCAGACATGGTTGCGTGGGTTGGGGGAGGATGCAGAACTTTCCTCGGATCGACGATGGCGGGGTGGTCAAAAATGCATTAGCTGAAGATACCAAAAGGCAAGTCACCAAGAAAAGACCGTTTCCAAGGATCGTCATTTTCAATTTTTTTAAACTGCAATTCCTCAAAGAGTATTTTGAGTGCCTGGTGAAACGTTGGATGGGTAAGCTACGTTTTTCGTGTGTCCATGGTGGTTGGTTGAAGTCAACAACAGGAATTCACATCAAGTGGATGCGGGAGGAATTGGTCCTTGGATGTGATTGGTCGATTAATGTAGTACGTCTCTAATTACACATCATATGGCGCGAGGGGATGAAATGACGTCGTCGAAAAGTGCTGTCCAGAGAATGGGAACAAAGAGAGATGTGGTCGTTTTAGTCAGTTGAGATCTTTTTAATCATCATCAAGCACAAAAATCTATATGCTTGGAGTCATGATACACCCCACTCTTTGGCTGTTTGCTTGACAATCTAGGTCCATTTTGAGATGCATGAAATCGAGCATGCGCTGGTGGTACCATCAACGAGACGACAAATCAAGGAAGACCCATCATTTCCGATTCCAAGAAAACTTCCAGCAGCAGACGGCCGCATACCGTTGGAGGCAGAGGAGTTGTTGATTTGACGAAAGATCCGAGCGGTGAAGCGGATTCGCAATCGCAAAACAAGAAACTAAGGAAATTGCAGAGAGTGTTGTTGTCGAGGCGCCGACAGGAGGGAGAAGCCCCATCCGACAACGACTACAACAAGCCAGCTCTATCCGCCATGGGTGGAATCCCTTCTTCAATTCTCCCAAGGATTTTTGCTTGTGTTTCCTACGAGCTACTAGCGCACCAGATTTCTTTAGTGTGTCATGAATGGTATCGCATTGTATGCATATCTCCAGAGTCGTCCTTTCTATGGGAACTGCACACGGTACAAATTCTCCAGACCAGTGCTGCTCTTGAACAACAGCACAAGGTACAAAAAGAAATTGACAGAGAATGCAGTCTTTCCACAACAAAGGCAGCAGCTGCAGCAGCTATCCAATCCACCCGCAACACGCCATTTTGGTGACATAAATTCCTCGTTGGCACCATTGACCGCGGCTTTCGTGGTGGAGCTGCCAATCGAAATAGTTATCAGGCTCGAGGAGACTTCATTGCTATGACGTTCTTCAGCACTCCAAGAAGATACTGCTACAGCAGCCGAAACAGCTCGTAGCGAGTATATCATGGATCAAATAGAATCACAACTGGTTTTGGAAAATGCAAAACTGTCACTCTTTTTGGAAAACTATGCTTGTGAAGCCAAGAATTGGGACCTGGACGATGCGAATAGTGGCAGTAGTAGCGTTTCCGATGACGACGATGATGAACATGATGGACTGCCACAGATCCAAGCGACTCAAAGACGCTAGTGTGAACCCACCAGTAGAAGAAACAGCTACATACGACGGCTTTGTAGCCAGCCATCTTACTCGGACCGATACAAGAGGGTCTTCCGATGATAGCTCCGAAGAAGAAAAGTGGGAAGATCCTGGAGTGTCGGTCACCTAGTAGGTGAGCAACAAAACGACCAATAAGAAAGTTTAGAATCGTCGTTTTCTTCCAATGCTTATTCCCATCAAATATAGTGGTCGCTACTTTAACGACGTTGTTTTTGTGAGAATCGAAGGGCAGTTCCAGGAGCTTCAATCGGGCTGTAATTTACAAGAGATATTACTCGCGAAGGCGTTCAGTCATGGTAATATGACCGAAGAATCTCTTTGAGCTTTAGAACTACTCTTAGCTACAGTGCCATCTATCGTTTCAGTTCAGCTGAGATCTGGCAGTTCACAAATTTGAAAGAAAATTTAGAACTTGTTGTGTCTGTACCTTGCTCTACCCCTATCTTGAGGACTCCTTGATGTCTGCCAGACCTCCGCGATTCGATCACTTCGACTGGCCATTCGAATGGTCTAATTTAGTACCTCTCTCCCATGAGAAATAAGAAATCTTTCAAGGATGGTCACAAACCGTAGTAGCATTGATGACCACATCGGAAGGTCTTCTCATAGAATCCTAACAATCTTCTGAAAGTCATGAAACTTCCTGCGAAAGTTGTAATCGTTGCTCTCTCTCTTCCTTTTGTAGAGGCTAATTCGAAAACATGTGTGACTTCTTTTGACGAAGGCAATGACTATTTTCCAGACAAAGCCGAAGCACAAGAATCTCAGTATTGGTCTGTGTCTTACGAGAACTCATACAAGATTGCTCGAAACTTGTATACAGACACGACGTACCTCTTGTACCAGTGTGGAACCGACCTCCCACAAGATCAGCTCGATCAACACGACTATGTTCTTCCTGTTCCAATCGGTAACTTTGGTTTGGCCTCGACGCCTATGCTTCCATTCATCGAGCTTCTTGGCAAGCGTATGAACATCACGGCCATGATCGGCAATCCTAGTTTTCTGTTCTCCCCATGTCTTAAAGAACGGGCAGACGAAAGTATGGTGGAATTTTTGAGTTTTATGGATGCCACAAACACAACGGCAATCGAGGCTGCAGGTATTGATCTGGACCTTCCCTTTTTCATCCAAACAGGCATGTCCGATTTTACGTATAGAATTCAGGTATCTGAGTTTGCAGAGGACTACAATCTTGCGGTGTTTGAGTGGATCAAGTTTTTTTCCCTTTTCTTCAATCTTGAAAGTGAAGCAAATGCGATCTTCGAAAACACCAAAGACAGATACGAGTGCGTTGAGAAAAACGCGGCGATACTATCTGCGGATGCGGATAAGAAGCCCACGGTTCTCTGGGGGTCGTGGAGTGAATACTGTGGAGGCTGGAGCGTTGCGAAAACATGCCCAGAGTACTACTGTGAGTTCGCGGAGGCATGCGGTGCGACCCTCCTCAAGTCCGAAGTTGGAAGTATCAACGCAACCACAAAGTGCGGTGCTTTCTACATGACTACTGATGAATTTGTCGAGCATGGAAAAGACGCCGATCACTGGATCTATACAAGTCCTGATGTGAATAGCGTGGTGTATTCCAAGTTCAAAGACGAGTTGCAAGACTTCGTTTCTGTCAAGAGCAATGAAGTCTATGACACTGAAGGCGGTGGCCAGAATAGTTGGTTCGAACAGCGAATTGCCGAACCTGGTACGTTGCCAAACTTGATTTCATTGTTTTTCTGGAACCATTCTATGGACTTAACACGCGACCTGCTTCTGTTAGACGCCATCTTGCAGGACTTTTGCCTCATTGTCGGAACTGAGAACTGGCAAAGTCCCATTCCACACACCTTGACATTTTTGCGCCATGTGGATGATACTATCCCCAGTCCTCCTATTTGTACAGACCCATCAGCCCCTTTGGAAACACTGGGAACTCCGTGTGTTCCCATCTCTGACGAGGGACCAACTGGCCCACCAGGGAACCCCCCAACTGACATTCCAGGGAACCCCCCAACTTTACCCCCCACAGATTCTGAAAAACAGGACGACGAAACAAGTGATGCTGCCTCTCTACGGCGTCTAGCGCTCTGTCTATTTTTCTCTGCCGCCTTATCCTTCCAATAAATGCCATCTTCTTAAATTGCATAGTTATTATCACAGTCGTTGGTCAAAGCATGTCTGTCAATAAATGTGATAAGTATCAAGCCAACTCTCTAGGTGCTATTCTTGTGTTCCCGGTATTCTCACGGTATTTGTAATTCTGCGAGTCAATCTCCAATGCCGTCAGGTCAAGGTCATCCAGAATTGCCGAATGTATCCACAATGTCTCTTTCCCAGCTTTCAGTGTTTTTTGGAGAACATAGCCATGGGACAACAACATTTGAGCCAAGTTCGCGCTGGGTCGTTCTACGGTTAAGATGTTGAATCGATAGTTTGAAAAGGGAAAGGATGCCATAACGAGATCTTCCGCTCCCTCGACATCAAGGCTCAGGTAGTCTATTTCTTTGGGGGCTCGAAACTTCTGGAAGATGTCTGCCAAGGTTACTGTGTACCGTCGCTGAATGGTGTCAGCCCTTTCATTCTTGTTGTCATACTGACTACCAACTATGCCGCCTTTGGGAGCCTTCGCCTTTGGGAAGTTAAATTGAACTTCGTCCATAGTTTTGTTCCCCACCACAGCTGCCACCACATGACATTTACGATATGCAAGCCCACCCCAATACACGGGATTTGGTTCCAGACAAATTCCTTCCCAGCCAAAAGAAGTCTCCAATGCATACGTATTCGAAATTCTAACAGCATCATTCGAGGCTAAGTCGACGAAGAACCCATTCCTTTTCCCCCGTAATAGTTTTGCAACTATCTCATCCTGTCGATATTGGCTGAACCACTGATTCGCAGCAAAATAAGGAGTTGGAAGGTCCGTCGTGTCTGATATGTGCTCCGCATCACCATAGAAGACGTGAATTTCTTTCCATCCATTCATATTGTAATAATCCGGAGTTGTCTCCGTGACTGTCGGCCTTAGAACATGATTGTCCTGAGTCATCATGTGCAAAGCTGTTTCGCCACAAGAAGTGTTCTCGACATTGGAAGACAGCAGAAAGAGCAGAGAACTCGCAACGAAGCCGAACATCGCACCTCCAGTAAAGGTAAGATATTTCGGGCCTTTGGAGTTTCTAGGTGATGGGACCATGTTAGAGGATTAAAATAGAGGAAAGGGTTGTCCTTGAAGGTCGAAAGAATGATGTTGTTGAATTTTCAAATCTTGCGAGTTGCGAGCCGGCAAGGCTTGGGGAATCTGTCGACACACTCGACTTCTCTTTGGACTAGAATAGGCGAAAATGATGACGCGCCAATGATTGAAGCATTATTGATGTCATGATTAGACCAACGACAGTTCCAGTTGCTTCTTTCATGATCTTGCGGCAGCAAGATGTCAAAGGCGGCGCGACATCTCTTCTCACGTGACTTGTTCACAACAAGAACAGCGGATCAAAATGTCGTTATTCCGCTTCTTTCGTAGCAAGAGCATTACAGGAACTGCAGGGAGTCGTCAAGCGACTTCATTCATCACACAAGAGGTTGAAGGCAAGCCTAGGGCCGTTGTTCTAGTCCTTGGTTTTGCGGGTTCCAAGCCCAGGCATGTCGCCAAGTATGCCAATATCTACAATTTGAACAAATGCACGACGGTAGCCGGCACCGCATCCAACTATGATGTATTCGCCTTCGACAAAGCTGGACAAGATTCCGTGGCAATGGACGCCGTTCGAAACGTTTCCAAAGTTCTTCACTCTATCCAATCGGACAACGACAAGAAAGAAGTTCCCGTAGTCATGCATATTATGAGCAATGGAGGAGCATATGTGACGGCGAGACTGAGCCTAATGCTGGAGGCTGCTGCCAAGGACAAGCCCAAAGAAGGGGGGAATGCCGACGGAACTGAAGACTTACGTTTGTTCGCGGAACGTCTCAGATTGGGGTATCAAATATTCGATTCAGCTCCAGGATATATGAACGTGAAATCTGGCTACAATGTTATTAGGGATTTGATACCGAACAAATTCATTGCTATTCCGGCGGCTGTAGCTTTCACCACAATTTCATACTTGCGGAAAGTGGCGCTGGATGCAATAGGAAAACAATCGGACGGAGAGGAATTTTGGAATCTATTGCTTGATGATAGGAGCTGCATGCGACAAGCGTACATATATTCGCAAGGTGACAAAGTTTGTGATTCTGTCAAAATTGAAGAAATGGCAATGCAGCGAAAGGACCGTGGTGTCCATGTCATGACCAAGCATTTCGAAGATTCCAAGCATGTCCAACATCTTCGACTCCATGAGACAGAGTACGTAGAATTCGTAACTGCCGTTTTGCAAGATATGGAAGCGAGGAACAACGAGTAGGCCTCGGATGAGACGACTCACGTTCCCAACAATCGATGATGCATCCATTTTGCACCCATTGTTCATATCATAGTAGAATATGTATGTTTTGTTAGGAGAGAGCTTTCTCTTCCACGAGAGTCCTCTCAAGGTAACAGATTGCACCTGTAGCCCGTGCTAGTAAGCTTATTCCAATCGCTCGATGTTCGGCTTCTTTGCCAGTTCGCTGCTCTTTCTACTGTCTTCCGACGTCTAGCCCATTTCTTGCGGCCAAAAAACTTAGCAGCAAACGATGATTCCGAACAATTACCTTGTAAAGTCGACAATAATGGAACCCACTTCGGATGCCTTTAATAGGAATGGCTGGAAAGGAATTCACGTCGTCCATGGTGATGCCGCGCACAGTTCAGACACGACAAGCCTTGCAACTCCCAATTATGCCAATCAGTGGTTCTTTTCCAATACCAGCAGGGCATAGTTGCGATGCTATTGCACGGCAACAGGAACGGATGTTTCGTCGACTTCGTTCCGAATGATACTGTTAGGATTTCGAATACATGTAGATTGGAGACTTCTTTTGGCTGAGAAGGAATTTGTCCCGAACCGAATCCCGTTTGTTGGGGTGGATTCGCATATCCTATATGTCACGGGAAGGAACTTATGGAGGGTCGAAGTTTGTAAAATTCATCCAGCTTGATGTCTTGTCGTTGCATTTTCGTGAGTTCTCTGATGGTATGGCACCAGTATGGGACTAGAGCTACTGGAGAATTTCGCTAACAAAAAGTCAATCAGCTGAACCCTCGACACCTGGTCGAATTCCTTGGCACTACCTTGCTTGAACAATTCGCACGAGTTGTGTTCAAGACGGATTGCATTGTTCGAACGGAGTATTGGGGACGTAAGCCGTTGCGCTTTGAGTCCACCAAAATCATCGGTTCTTCTGTCATCCTTGCTCCTTGTTTGATACTGTCAAATCCATGTGGAAGGCCTTGTCAACCTGGGCTCTCCATAACATTGATATATCTCTGACTGTCAATCAGTATGATGGAGATCTGTGAGCAGCCGCAGTTTGACAATGCACTGTTCCCACATCTCCAAGGAAACTTGGAAAAATGGAGGAAGCGTTATTGGCACTCACTTTTCACCACCACAATATTAGATATTTCTACATAGAGTGTGGATGTATGAATCCCGTCAGGAGGTCAATCACGAGGAACTAATATAGTACGAAGGATATTG
>JAAMXS010004184.1:0-23831 GCA_019693525.1 Cylindrotheca fusiformis | reverse complement strand
TTGGGTGTGGCAAATGTGTGGAGCAGAGGACTCGGATATGTGTGGTGGTGAAGCACACGGTTACTCGAAGCTCTGGAGCAAGGGGAAATGTTGGAAATCGACCGAGATGAGGGAAATGGAAATGGAACTCGGTTTTTTATGAAGATGGGATCGAAGGGAGCTATGTTAGCTGTGATTTTTTGTTTACGAATTTTTGCACTCACCATCTCGCGTCTTCGGAGATGGTGGATGCAAACATTACATCCGGGTTTTGAGCAAAATATCACGCGCATGGAGTCGTGCGAGAGGCGTGTAAATTTGAAGCTCCGTGTAAATTTACATTTCGTTCACTGTCTACGAACCCCCAAAGACTACAGAAAACCAACATTGCTATTTGTTGCAGTATTAGAGCTGATTCCAACAGATTTTCCAGCTCTTCGATCACAAAGCTTCATATTGTGAATGATGATAAAAATCAACTCAACACCTGGTTGCTTTTCCTCTTCTTCGACCATCAACATGCCCACAACAAACGATGATGGCTACAGGTCGTATGGGAATGCGTTGCATGGACTGAACGTTGTATCCGTTCTTGCGTACACTGTCATGGTTCTAGCATTTGCAAAACCAGGGGTTGGAATCTTCGACGAGCAATGGGTGGCTGACGGCTTTTGTCTCATCGATACGGGTGCTCCCTACAGGAGTACTCATTTTCTTTGCTTGTATTGGGATATTGCCTTGGTGCTTATATGTTGGGTCATCTATTGCCTACTTCGCAACAGCCGCCCCGAGATGAAGTTGATGGACGATTTAATGAAGTTCAGCATGCTTGGTCATCTTGCACACGGTGCAGCACATGGATTTCTTGCCGTCTATGAAGGCCAATTGAAGGATAGTGGGTCACCAGATAGGTTGATTGAACATCTTTCTCAACAGGACGCGATGAAAGTTGCGCCAGGAATATGCGTTTTGCTGTGCTTTTGGTTTGGGATGTTGAAGGGCTCAATACCGAAATTTTCCAATGCAACAATTTCTATGCTGGCAGTTTTGGCAACCATTGGTCACATGCATGTCAAAGCAATATTTGTGTTTGGCTATGTTCAAGCTGTTGTAGTCATTGCCTTTGCCGCCGCACAAGTAGGTCTTCCTGACAACGACAAGGATTTTGGATACTTTGCAACCTCCGCTGCAAATACTGTTGTCACCTTAATGTCATGGGTAGAAGCCTTCGCATGTCAATCTGTAGCATCCAAATTTGGCGGGCATCTGATATATGATGCGTCCATACCCATTTGCCTGGGATTGTCGTATGTTGCTTCCTGGTTGCACTACCACAACAACGACGCACGAGAAAGCAACAGAACGAAGAAGGAACTGTAGGATTCCTTCGAGAGCTCTGCGTGTCCAAAAGAAGATTGTGAAACAATTTTTGTCCTTGGAGATTCGATGCCATTTCCAGCCTTTGAAGCGAGAGTCCTCTCTTTTCGGCACAAATCTTCCAGGAAAGGAATTCTTTTGCACCAATCTAGTCGTCCCCCTTTTCCAACTTGATTGGAATGCAGTCCCCTGCAACGGCTCCTGCAGCTCAAGGCCAGCCCTTACTTGCATTGCTAGCCTTGAATGTTCATAAGATAGCTTTTCAAATACGATAATAGACGGGCGCACGTAGATCAGCTTCCTTTTGGACTTGAAACCCGCATGCTGTAGCATTTGTGTCCAATTGTTGCATGGACTAGGAAGCGGGGAAAACGAACTCAAAGCTGCTATTTGAAACGAGAAAGATGCTTACAATGAGTTTTTCCCCCTCTTCAGCATTTGAGACAGCCTACACTCTGACATGCTTTGACGAAGTCTTAGGTTTCTGTTGCCTGCATGCAGAAAAGGAACGGAAGAGCGAGTTCTTCTTTTCTAGAGTCTGGCACGATGTTGCTGAAAACTCAGTTTTGATATAGTGTATGTCTAGCTTTATGTGGGTGATGGTTGGATGGTTGGATGTAAGTATGTTATGTACCTGTTCTCTTTTCATCTTGGAACAGAATACTTCATTCTTAGTTCCAGTACTTCAGCCATAAGATCTGCTTGCAAGGCTTCCGAATCCCAGATTCCCATTTGATGGGCATACACTGCCGACTTGTCAGTGAAACTGGACCGAAAGGTGTCAATCCACTGTTGGCTGAGTTGACCACTTCTCTTTTGTTCTGCTAGGACATGGTGTACAACAAATGCCATCCTTTGGAAACGCTCTTTCATGGGTCGTGAAAGAGAGCATTCCAAGCCTCGAAAGTAAAGTTCCTGCGACACTGGAAACTTTCGTTGCTTCATGAGTTCCAACGTTTCATGATTTTCCTTGTCGATTCGCAAATAGTCTTCGTCTGTCATGAAAGAAGCATCTAATTCTTCGTCTGTCATCTCCGAAGAGTGGGGGACAAGAAAAATATTGGAAGTTGATGAAAAAGAAACCGACTTTTTAGGAGCCAACTTTGGACGCTTTTTGGCAGGATTTTCGAAATATGGGCTGTGATCAGGCTTGGGTGAATCAGAGTGGACGCCAAGTGTCAAAGGGAGCAGAGGGTCCTCTCTGCTGCCACTCAGTAGCAGTAAGTCTGATGGACAACTATCAGATAGTGGTGACATGATTCACGGAAGAAAAAAATGGGATGCGAAACTCAAAGATGGGGACTTTCCAAGCTTAGAAAAATATGGAATGTGGCTCTACTGTATAAATACCTTTTTTAATTATCACAACATCTTCATCGCTGATTCTTCAGTACCGAGTTCTGTATTTGCAGAGGTCTCCGTAACAGTCCCGTCGACTTTCAATTGTGGATTTGATCACTTGGGAAAAAGTCACAAGGAAAAATGGAAGTTTGAGTTGTACTTAAGGAGCTTCTTATGTAAGAGGTCGTTTTGTCTGATCAGTACGTGTTCACTAACTGCTGTGATTTTGGTTTGTCGCACTTTATATGCTTCAGCGGTTTCGCAAAGCCAGTTCCTCGATGTAGTTGACGTGGTGGGTCATTTCTCTCTACATGTTCGAGGCATATTTTTTTGACGAACCCGAAATGATGTTATTGGTCACGTGGTGTTTCATGATTAGGGTTGTGATTTTAAGATTAGGGGTGTGGTTCTTCAAACAGGCGCTGCTCGTAAAGTCAGCTAGTTCCTTAGCTCCCCCACACAGTTCACAAACGTCATCCAACCAAAGCCGTCTCCATTGCCTTTACAGTGTTGGGGCATTCACTGCACTTGGAAGGGTTTTGGTCTTGAGATCGATGATATCATTACTCAATATCTTCCTCCAGCTTGGCAATGTCAATAGATTTTCTAGTTGTCTAATATTTTCTAGTTATATTTCATTTTTTCATCTTTTTTGAGTTTCTACTACTTTTGCGATCGCATTGCACGCCCAACTATAAACTAATAGTAATCAAGAAACGATTGTACAGCATCTTGATACCTATTTCTTTCTACAATAATTGGATAGTCTTAAGGAATCTCAATGTCGGCGTATGTGCTGGTTATTAGCTATGAGTTAGTGCTCTAGGATGTGGAACCAATGTATGAATCATGAAGTAATTGCTCAGACTCTTCATTGCGGAGGAATATGCTTCATTTGCAGTTCCCTTACTTCAGCCATCAAATCAGCTTGCATGGCTTCAAAGTCCCAAATCCCCATTTGATGAGCAAACTCTGCCGACTTTTCTGTAAAGTTCGATCGAAAGGTTTCTACCCACTCCGGGCTGAGTTGACCATTTCTCTTTTGCTCTAGCAGAACATGGTATATGACAAAACTTATCCTCTGCCGACGCTCTCTTGTGGCTTGCGCCAAAGAGTTTTCTAGGCCTCGAAAGTACAAATCTTGCGAGACAGGGAAGTTGCGTTTTTTCATCATTTTCAATGTTTGACTGTTCTCCTTGACAATGCGCATTGCATCGTCGTCCGTCATGTATGTAGCATTGAATTCTTCTGTCGTCATTTCTGAAGCGAGAGGCACAAAATACATTTCAGAAGCCGATGCAAAAGATACCGACTTCTTGACCCTCTTCTTCTGTGGACTGCTGCTGACATAGAAAGGTTTCGGTGAATCCTTGCATACTGCGAGGTCCAATGGATAGAGAGGGTCCTCTCTGTTGCCATTAACGACTAGAAGGTCCAACGGAGCGTTCGTGGAGAGTGGTGGCATATTGATTGATTGAGATGAGATGGATAAGATATTTGTAAGACAAGAAGCTTGAAGACACAAGGAAGCAAAGCAAAAAAGCGGTCCTGCAAGATACTGGTATCAGGTTTCGATATTCAATCCCACAAAGTGCACCGAGGTCCACGATTTCGATCAGAATTTCAAACAGTGGCGAGCGAACCAAGAGTGGTTACCGCCCCTTCAGAACCGTTGAGTAACGGCTACACACATTAAATACAAAACTCTTGGCCAATGAATCTTCTATTCTTGCTAAGTAAATTGCTAGACCAAGATCGATTTAATTAGAAGGAAAAAGGGTGGGTCATTGAAGGCCGGCTCGACACGTGTTAGTACGGAATCTCAATTCAAAAAAGAGCGCCAAAAGCTCTGAACAATTGTCAAAGAAAGCTCTTCCAGCTTTCCCTCGATTGCGATATGTCATATCTGATCAAGCATTCTCGAATGGAAGCAATAAGGGCAGTGAGATGGCAGCATACTCGGAAGATCTCAGAAGATAACAATTGAAGTCACGCCATTGGCAAGATACTTATGGCTTGCGGCGTATTCCGATCTGATGAAGCAATCTTCAGATTCTGAACAGACGCAACATCGGCCACCATGGTGGAAGTGAAGAATACCTCAGAGGGCAGGTTTAGGTGCTGATCAGATTATCTTCTTAACATTTTCGGAGTCGCATTGAAGCGTCGACGTAACAACAATCAGTTGCCGACGTAACCAACACTTTCAACATTAATTGCCGACGTAACAAACACTTTTAGAGAAAAAATTTATTGTCCATTTTGTAGTCGCTGTCTCCCGTAAACTATTGAACAGATGGTGCAAATGGTGATTGTTCTTCTCCTGTCAAATTTTGAAAAGGAGTTGCAAAGGGTGATCATCTGACTTCACTCTTCTGCTGCCAACTTTTGAAGAGGTGTTGTGATGAAGAAGTAGGAGCAGCTGGCTCTATTGACCTCTTCTAAAAAGATGAGCAGAAAGCTGGACTCCTCAATGCATGCCTCTTTAATTTAGCAGCTACTTGTTCTCAGCTATGATGACTGATACGGTTGGGATCGGTGCACCCTGGTTCCTTTCCATTTTCCCGTCAAGGAGCACCCGCCTAGGCTGCAAGAGTAGCCTGATGTGCTGTTATCTGGAATCCATGTAGTCGGTCAGGGTTGCTTTGTCTTTCCGCTGCACGGGTGGAAGTATATTTCCGCCCGTCACACTAGTTTTCAAACGTGGTCTTGGGTTTTAGCAAACGTGATCTTGGGTTTTAAAAGACTCTTGGCAACAAACAAGAAAGAAATCTTGAAAACCAGCAAGAAAGAAGTAAACCATAGAAGCCTTTTCATTGATACCAGTGATTGCCCTCATAACCCTATGAGAGCTGTCTATGTATTGTATGTTTACAGTACAGTAGGCGTGAATCATGGGCCGTCGGAGAAGCCTTTATAAAAAAAGTGAGGGGCTAAAAACGGCACCGATCGATCGTAGGCCAAAAGGCCGTCAAAACACAAGAAAGGGCACAGTATACAGTATATGGGGGTTCAACAGTCCAAGTAGTCGGCAAAGCGCATCGTCTTCCCGCTGTCCGTTGGAAGGGTTCGCTTTTTATCGCGCGTATTGAAGTAAAAATTTCCCGCCGTTTTTGGGTTTGACAAGACTTATGAAGTATGCGCCATCCATGTAGTAACTTTCTTTTTATCAATACCAGTGAGATTTCACATACAAACGTGTAGATACTGTACTGTACAATTATTATGTGCTACATGTATGAATTGTGGCGCGATCGGATGAAGCCGTTAGTTACAATGCGAGCCAGAAAACGGCAATTTTGGTAGCACTGGCCAAATGTGGATTTGCAATCCAGGTAGTCGGAGTTGCTGCTTGGTCTTTCGGCTGCATGTCAACACCCTTTCCCAGTAACCCCGACAAGACAGTTTTGAAACCTGTTCTTGTAGGCTAAATAGATTTATTGCAACAAACAAGGAGTACACGATACCCTCTCTTTGGCACGTCGTTATTGATACCAGTGGGATCGACCATACCCTCTCTCTGTGGAGTCTCATTGGAGTCGCTCCACTGATACCAGTGTGATTCATCAGCGAAACAGAAGAGGTGAAGAACTGCACACCTGAATGTCTATATTGTACATGTATTGAGAAGCGACTATCCGAAGCGTTCGGTCGAAGCACAAAAGGCCAGGAACGAGAGGGGAGGTTGGTGGTAGGTTGTGGGAAATCCAAGTAGTCGTCCCAATTCGTCTTTCCGCTGTACGTGTGTTCATCCTAACAACCCTTCAATATGTCAAACCCAATCGTTTGTGGAACTTCTTTTCATTGACGCTAAGGGGATTGATCAGTGAGAGAGAAGTTGTGGAAAGCTACGCAACCCAAGACCTATTCATATCTATATTTTGTGCTCTGTTTTATTCAAACATGGCGCGATCGGAAGAAGCCTTGAAGCGACGAGCCGAAAAACGTCAACGTTCGGTAGAAGAACAAAAGGTGGCGGAAGAACGAGACATGAAACGGCCCAAGGAAGATTCTCCCTTGAACGAAACGGGGGCCTGGCAGTGCCCCAAGTGTCAGAATCGCAACTTTGCCAGTCGACGGGTTTGCAACTCCAAAACCTGTAACCAAGTTCGGCCTTCCCATATTCCGGTTCCATCTCCATCATCCAAGCGACGTTTTTGGGAGGGTTCTGGATCGGCGTCTTCGTCTAGCAAACGACCTCGTGATGTTCCTTCTTCTTCCTGGCGATGCACATGTGGAAGAAAGAACTTTGCGAATCAGTGTAGTAACAGTTACTGTCAATTGGCAAGACCCGAAAGGAAAAAGAAAGCAAAGCCTAGGCATGACGAGGAGACGAGTAAGACCTTGGTCTGGGCAAATCAGGCGGATGATGCCGTCTTGACAAAAAATCAAGAATTGCGAAAACGATACCAAGAAACCAACGGCGAAGGTATGGAACTCGAAGATGTAGAACGAGCCAAGGTATTAATTGCTCGGGATGAACGGAAACGGCAGAAACGGAAATCTCCCAAGTCGAAAACAGTGACTACGGCCAACATCACAGAGCCTGCACCTGCTGCTGCTGTGGTGGAAGGTGCACTGGCAGAAATCAGCAAGACAAAGAAAAAGAGTAAGAGGGAAGAATCGAAATCCAAGCGAGACAAGAACAAGGCACTTCGAAAACAGTTCCTAGATACAAAGGGCGAAGGAATGAAGCCCGATCAGATTGAACGGGCGAAACAGCTCATAGAACGAGATGAAAGAAAGCGGAGGAAACGGGAGGAAGCTGAAAAGAACAAGCAATCTCCGCAATAGAATTTTATATCAAACTTCAGCAATTTCGTCCATTCCACACTACTTGCTATAAGAATGCGTTCTAATTTATGATCCCTTTCCTCCTCATCTTTTCAATTGCTGCTCACAAGCTGGCCCAGAATCCCGCATTTCCCAGCTTACTAGCTTGCAGAGTCGCCAATAACTTGCCGTTAGCTCTCATATTCTCTGTCATTTGGGCAATCTTACGCGTGTTCTTTGGATATGGATTCTCCTTGAAAAAGGCATCGATTTCGTCCGCCTTTTCTACCGAACTGAAGCCACCGGCACACATGACAATCACTGCGTCCGTCAGACTAGGACTGGCTTGGGCCAGCATCTCTGACAAACGCTTGTGATGCTCTTGAAAGTATGCCCAAGTGATTTCACGCCCTTCCTTCCCAGAGCGCCCCACACTACCAATTGCATAAAAGAAATCTTGCAATTTGACTGCTCCCGACGTGGTCCAGTCCAATGTAGCAAGTTTTAGCTTCTTGTCCCTGGTTGCCCCCAGTGTATTGAGAACATGTTTCCGTTCAGCATTGTCCTTGGCTGTGAAAAAGTATCCCTTGATATCCTCGTATTCCTTGCTACCACCCGTCTTCAAGTAGATCTTGAACACGGGTACCTTAATGTCAGTTGGCAAGGCTTGCACATTCTCAGGGTTTTCCAAAAAGGCCGTAACTCGCTTCTGGGCTTCCAGTTTCACCGAATCGTCTTCCGAGCAAAATGTACTCAGCAGTGACACCATGGTGCCTCTCAAGATGGAAGCCAAGTGACCATCTTCTGGCATTGCTTCCCATCCTACTTTGTCTACCAGCGGCAACACCAATCCCTGCGCAAACTTCACGAATGCAGGATAGATGGTTTCATCATCCGACAAGACTGTTTCCAGCCCACCCAATGCATCGGCCAAACCTTGCCAGACAATGCTGTTGGATTCATTCTTGTAGCTGGCCAACAATTTGATCAAGGCCTCCGGAGTCATTTTTTGGTTGGCTTTGACCAACGCATACGCATCCATGATCAGGCCGACACGATCCGCCGCGGAATCCAATTCTTGCGTCTCCACCGCCGTGCTCAAACGTTTCAGCATTTCTTCACTATACTGCACGCGCATAGGCACTTCTTGTCCAGCATTCAATTTGACCCAGTCGGATTTGGATTTCAAAGGAATGGTCACTGAAGCTGTCTTTTCTCGCATCAAGACCATATCCGCCTGCGTTCCAGCAGGCGTCTTCGTGAGGATCGGAATAGTCCAAATTTTATCTTTTCCTGACTCGGGAATTTCGGATCCATCCGCTAGAAACCACGATTGTTCTAGTTCTAATACCACCTTGTCGTCTTGCCAATCTTCCTTGATGACCTTTAGTAGAGGGAATCCCATTTGTTCCGTCCACGATGCCATCATTTCTTGAATTGGCATTCCACTGACTTCTTCCCAAGCTTGCCACAGGTGAAAAGTTTCCGTATTGCCATACGCATGCGTCCTCATGTAATTGCCGAGTCCCTTTTGAAAGTTTGGCATACCGAGGACAGCACAAATCATGCGCACTACGGAACCACCCTTGCAATAGGAAATGGCATCAAAGACCTGCTCTACTTCTTCCGCATGACCGATGGGGACTTGGATGGGATGCGAGGATTGCAATCCATCCAGTTTGAGAGCACTGCTCAAGTGATCCGTTACAAATTGATCCCACATGGCATAATCGGGAAATAGCAAATCAGCAGACCAGTTTTCGGCCCAACTGGCGAATCCTTCGTTCAGCCACAAGTCATCCCACCATTGCATCGTAACCAAATTTCCAAACCATTGATGCGCCAGTTCGTGGCAGACGACGGTGCATACCCGTTGCTTTTGTTTGTTGGATGCCGTCAACGGATCAATCAGCAAATCGACATCACGATAGGTCACCTGTAAAATTGAGAGAAACGAGTTGCCATGGGCGTGTTAGATCTGAAAAACAAGCGCAGAATGCAATTCTTGGATTGAACCTACCAGTCCCCAATTTTCCATTGCACCCATAGCCTGTGTGGAAAGATGACATGTACAACATGTTAGCATTGAAAAATCGTACGACGACAGGATATTGGTCGGTTGGGATTGACACACTTACAAATTCTGGAATGGCCACCATATCCAATTTGGGTAGTGGATAATGAATTCCAAAGAAATCATCGTACGCATCGAGAGCCTTGCAGGCGGTTTCCAGTGCATATTGACAGGACTGCGATCGTCCGCGAGGCGCGTAAACCTTGATCAAGACTCCATGTTCGTTTTGAGCTTGGACAAAATCAAACTCTCCGACGCAGAATGCCAATAGATAGGTACTCATTTTGGGTGTTTCCAAGAAGGAAATTTCCACCAAATCTTTGCCCGTGCTCTTACGGTAGGCTTCAGGCATGTTGCTGAAACACTCTAATCGGCGAGGAACCACAAGGGTGACGAGGAAGGTAGCCTTGGCGGCGGGTTCGTCAATGCAGGGGAAGGCTCGACGAGCGTCGAGAGCTTCGAATTGTGTACTGGCCACAATCTTCGTTTCTCCGTTGGAATCAGTGTAAGTCGATCGGTAAAATCCAGCCATTTGATTGTTCAGGGATCCTACAAAGTCAATCGTCAATTGAATGTTCTCTTGATTGGCAAGAATCACAGATTCCCCAAAGACAAACGTGACGGTCGTTGCCTTGGTATCGACAATGATCTGTTCGGCCGTCAGAGTCTTTCCGTCGGTGAGTGTGACTTTGGCTCCCTTGTAGAGCAATTCTTTGCTATGGAGTGTTAGTTTCTTGGAATCATCACTGTCTGTTGTGACTTTCGAAGCATCCGTTTTGAGAAAGATGGTCACGCTGCCATCAAAGGTGAACTTCTCCATGTCAGGAGTTAACTTCAAATCATACTTTGTCGCTTCGACATACTCGGGCAGCAAGACGCGTCCGGCGCTCTTGTCGTTGGTAGAATTGGTCATAATGCAGTGCGTTGTCGCTATTTCTAGACAGTAGTAGAATGTCTTGTGGATCCTGTTGGAAAGTTTTTCGTCATGGCCTCCGCCCAGATCTACAGTTTGGAGCTTGGGCGAAGTCAGCCGAAGCAGAGTGCGAGATGGTGTGAAGGCCAGACGCCCCTACTCCTAATGCGACATAATACACTCACCATCCCACTCGACATCAACCTTGGTTCTCAGCTCGAATTGACTTTGGCTCCCCTGTCGCAAACACTTGCAAGCATATTTCCATGTCTAACACAAACAGCCAAAAGAGGAACGATGAGCAAGAACCTTATTCAGAGAACAGGTGCCAAGGTCAAAAGACATGTACAGTAGGTGCTATTTCTGACCCAAGAGATTCGATTCATCTGAATTCTCCGAGCAATGGGGAGTGCCACCTACTTTCTCCGGGATGTCTGTTCGGGGTATTCTTAGGTTGGCGTATTCTCAGAGACATTCCGCCACAACTTGCTTTTTTTCTTCCAGCCAGTGTTGCATTCATATCATAGTTCACATCACATTTTCCCCAGCCCAATATGAAGCGCGGGATCCAACGAACCTACTCTCCACGAGATGTGTTCGATATCGCGGCATTTCAAGAAGCTGAATTACAGGATGTAGTTGAATACTATCCACCAAATGTCGAAAGCAATGATTCCGAGGACGGGATCTTAGAGCTCTTCGAACGTCCAGGGATTTACTTGCAAATGTTGGGGGAGAAAGGTATGCTGAGCGATTGGCGGAAAACTCAATACCTTGCTTATACCAAACAAAAGAAAGAATCGAAGAAACGGATACAGACCGAAATGCTGGACATCGCGACTCGAATACGCGAAACGGAGGCAAAAACAAGAGCTGATGTTTCCTTAATGAGAGAAGAAATGAAAAGAAAGAAGAAAAAACTCCGAAAAAGTCACAAATCAAAGCTAGCTAAGATCAGGATTCATGTAGATCAATCCAGAAATGATCCATACTTATCAGTTATTCTCCGTTCTCACAGAGCAGAACTATCCAAGTTGTTGAGAGAATCAGAAGACCTCAAGAATTTGCGAAATGAACTCAAAGTGATGATTGCGGAGGAGAAGAGGAAGCAGAGATCATTGGAATTGGCGCAGGCGACGCTCACCAACGGCATAGCCATATTGACTACCTTCACCATCGACCTCACAAAGGAAAACAAGGCACTGCAACGTAAGGAGACAAGGCTCAAATCGCATCTGATCCCAAAGTTTGCCCGCGAGATTAGAGATGCAGACATTGCCATAAAGAAGCTCAGGGAATCGAAAAAGCAGACTGTTTCCCACCTCCGAAAGCTGGTAAATGGTAATGGATCCCATTTGCCATTTCAAAGAATGAAATCCGAATCCTGTATATTGGAACCACTTTTGGCACCCATTATTGAAGACCGTACAATGGAATTGGCTCACATATAGCGCTGACAGCAAATCTCGTCATTGTCCCCCCCTTCGGATACCTTGTTCCGGAAGCTTGCTACACATATTCGAGTGCTTTTCTCGAGAAAAGTATCGACGAATTGTAAGCAAAACTCCAGTGTACCCCCTTCGGATATTTTGTTCCGAAAGCTTGCTTCAGATACTCGGACCCACCGAATCGCAAGCAGACCTGATAGTAACTTAGTAAAATGTTGTAGTAGACAAAAAGTCTGATAGTCCATTGCCGCCAGAGCAATTGCAAGTTCCATCTTCTTCATTCTCTCTCCAGGTATTCGGTCCACCAAGACTTCTCAAGTTGAAATAAACACGTACTGTCAGTTGCTTGATACAGCCATTTTTTTGGCCCAGCATCGTTCCTAATCGGTTGAGGAAATTCGATGGCACAGCATTGCAAGCCCATACGGATCGACTCCCGATCCGACAAAGGAGCAAATGATTCGGAAGCCCCGCCGTAGAGTGGATCCCCAACAATTGGTACACCCATTGCGGACAGTTGTCCACGTATTTGATGCGTCCGCCCTGTCAGGAGTTCCACCTCGACTTGAGCGACATGTGTGGCACGATTCGGCGGTAGATGGTTTCCCCAAAGCGCAGCAGCAAGAGTAGTACCCGCAGATCTTGATGAATCAGTCAGAACAAGTGAGTACATGCGGCTGACATTGGCTAGTCTCAAATGGCAGCGCTGCCACTTCTTCAGTTTGGCTTCTTCAGGTGGTATTGTCATAAGAAAACGTTTCGGAGCTGGGGATTGGACGTCCAGGAAATGAGTCACAATCTGTCCTCTCAAGTCTTGCAGCTTCTTGTACCGCCCGATCCCATCTCGACCAGCCAGCACGACCAAACAACGATATTTCTTTCTCATTGCCAGACAGTTTGTTGGATCGATTGTCTTGCCTTCGCAATCGATGCAATCTTTTGTCTTTTCCTCCATGATTCGAGAAATATAGGAGGAAAATCTCTTGTCTGTGGCGACGAGCAGTATCCCATATGTTTCTGTATCTAGTCGTTGTGGCAATGTAGCATAGGCACATTTTCTTCCACGTTGCAGTTCAGCCAAGGCATTCTCCACTCCATTGTCAACAGTCGCATGGCTTGGGCAGCCTCCAGGTTTGTTTAAGACAACATATCCAATCTCTTTGTTCTCGTGAATCACTTCTACGTTGTTGAAAGCAGGAAATCGTGCTGGACGAGAATGAACTCGAACGGTGCTTTCTCCTTCCACAGCATATTGGCAATTATACTCTCTCATCCACTTGGGTGCATTTTGCGGATGGTTCGTATGACTTCTGGAAGGCAAGACCCATACGGCGCCAAGCTGGCACAGCTGGTCGGCTTGGTATCCTCCTATTCCGCTGGAGTCCAGAGATAGATTTCCCATCATCACATCCACAAACTCTCCAAGCGCAATTGACGACATCGAATCACTTTCTGCTGAAAGTCTTCCAAACAAAGTACCGGTGATCGATTCCAACCCCACAACTTGAATCTTTCTTCCGTCCTTGGCAGTCCTTTCCGTTGCGTTCTTCCACCGTTCATCAGTTTTTCCACAATCACCAGGTCCTCGTCGGCGGTTTCTGCCCATGTTTAGAAACAATCGATGAGAGATCAAGGATGGAGCTTCATAAGGATGGTTTCAGGGTAAGGTGGAGATTTTCATCGCTTCGTAATCATCATCATTTGGATGATGAGTGACGATGGAAATGAGCTTGGGCTGACAGAGATGCAGTTGACACTATCAAAGCTCCTTGTTGTCTTTAGGTCGACCAATAAGACTTCTTGTCCTGTTGGCCACTAGAAAAAAGTCTAGATGCTTACGATAACTTGGAGTTGATGAAACAAGCTACAATAGCGTGAACCCATCTCATCATATACAGTCCTTGGGACAATAGGAAGGATGCTGAAGGAATTCTCAATAGTTTGGGACGATTAAACACTATTGTTTTCACGCCATGGACACAGCCAATACGGTACACTTCTGTGTCTTTTTCTCCAAGGGACACTTTTCTGTGCAGATAAGTTTGATACTACAGTTACTCCACCCCTACGTTCTCCACGTTCTTCCACATTCTAGCACGTTCTTGCTAATGTGTCGTCAACAAGATATTATAATCATTGCTTTGGCAAAAGGGCAAGCGATGTGCAAGAACCACATCTTGATAGGACCAGAGAAACTCTCAGGTGCGATGGTGCACCAGATAAAGATATATGTGTGAAAAAGGCCCTTTCGATCGGATTTCAGAAATGCCTCCTTGACATATAAAAAGGAAGCCCAGAATGACTTCGATCGCGGTAGTCTATGACTGATTTTTCCTGATTATAATAACAGGCCAAAAGTCCACTGTAGCTGTCATCTTGATCATGATATTTTGAAAGGATGCACGGACAGGATTATTATGGAGAGCTGTAGAGACACAAGTGTGTTCTTTGTCATATGTACTGGTAACTGGAGGGTCCTATGCCATCCGGCTCCTTCCTTCACCCCAGGCTCTTGCCGTTTGTGAAATCTGACAAAAGCCGTAATATCGTATCTGGCCACAACTTTTGCGAAAGAGAAAACGCACAAAAAACAATGATCTCCCCAATCATCCACCACCATAGCGTTGAACTTGACTCTTGTGAAAAAGACATCCATCCAGTGAAGACAAGGCACGTGCCACAGGAGGCCTGCCCAGACTATTCCCCAACACCTTCGGTGTCCTTCGCCCCTGAGGTCTCCGTGAAGCAGATAATTGGCCTCGAAGAATATACCCAAGATGAAATTTATCGCTCCTGGTACTCGCAAAGCGAAACTATGCAAATATCACAAAGCTGCCTTGCCCTCTTGAATCAAAATTGGCTGCTACAACAGGAAGATGATGAGACCAATTGTATGCGAGGCTTGGAACCGCACACAGCACTCGGTTCGATTGCGCGAAGGAAAAATCGCAAAGCATCAGTCGCTTTGGTTCTAATGGAGCAACTGGAACAACAAGAACGAGAAGTTGTTGATGTTGACCTTCTTGCTGAAATCTACTCCGACGCAACGTCGAGCAGCCAGTTGTGGGCTCGAGTCGCTGCTAGGCAGGATCAGCGGGAGGCAGAGGCCTGCCTCGACGAAGAAGACTTCTTGGAATACGGGGCATTGGAGAAGAATCAAAATGAAAGACGTCATTTTCTCTCCAATCTTAAATCAGCAGACAGTCTTGACATGTGCAAGGTTCTGCCGAGAGCTGCCTAAATTCAAAAAGGGTTACATACATTAGGGAAAAACTTTCATACAATAAGGATAGACTCAGATAACTTTGGAAGACTCACGCTTGTGGAATAGCAATCGAAAGCTCCTTCTTTTTATATCCGATACTTCAATCGTTGAACTCTGACCATTCCAGCGAAGGATTGTATTTAAATGCTCGCTGTTTGGTTTTGCAGCGGCCATTTGATACTTCGTCGACTTGATACTATTGTCAATAGCAGATGCTTAACAAATCAAGAGTGCTATGAGCTCTGAGTAGTTTTGTCCCAGAACAATTATGGTACAATATCTCAGCAATCTCCCCAAAATTAGATACTGTGGCTCCCTAAATATAAGAACAACATGGGAATAATTCTGTGAAAATGTAATGTACAACATGAAAGAAAGTTTGGCTATTAACAATGCTTATCGGTCTACTTCAACTCTTCCTTGCCACCATTTGCTCAACTGGTCGATTGTTGTTTCTCCCCTTCTCTTCTCTCCTTTTTCGCTGCCACGTATATCTCTGTCAACTGTCAGCGTCCTCATTGGTAGTTGGGGTTGAAAACGCTTCAAAAATTGGGATATCATAACGGAATGTCTCATGAGACATAATTGCTTGCTGTTTGATTCTCCAGATTCCGAAATCCGATTTTGGTTGATTCTCCAGATTCGTCGTGACACATAGATTACACACAGCCTAGTACTGACCAGTTTATGTGGGTTATTTATTTATTTCGTTGACCACTCCGCCAAATTTACAGCCATAGCAACGAATTCGATACACAGCTTCAACCGACGCTGCAACCTCTTGCTAGCTACACGTAATGGCAATGAGAGAGAGGCAACGCCGAGGCCCAGATAGCCAATTGACTAATGTTCTCACCGAGAACTGTGGCTCCGGCCAGCTCACGCTGAATTTGGGGATTTCAAGTTTTGACTTTACCAGCTTCACCAGTTTACAGAGTCTTGAATTGCAAAGGACGCGAAAAATACAATGGATGCCAGCGAGCTTCCGTGGAGGCTAGACCCACACACCAGCTACAGCGATTGGACCGTGACTGTCACTATCTTGGGCGACGGTAGTTCCGCTAGGGAAAATGATTTGAAAGCTGTGCCAGATGTGTACCACGTCCACAAGACCTTTTTATCGTGTGGACCCCGAAAGTCTACTTTCTTCCACAAAGTATTCCAATCCGAAGATTCATCATACAAAAAAAGCAATACTACCCGCCTGAATCTTGAAAAATCAGCCGCCGCTCTCTTTCCTGAGTTCTTGGATTATGTCTATGGAAGTGAATTGAGCTTGACGCCTGAATCAGCAGTGGTTTTACATTCTCTTAGTGATTACCTAGGAGTCAATTCACTGAAGAATGCAGTCTTGGATTATGCTCGGAACGACCTGCTCTCGAAACAGTTCTATAGTCGGAATCATCTCAAGTGTAGCTGCTGCTCAGACGAGGCCAAGAGTGACGTCGATTCTGTTGCCCTGGAGGCTTGTATGAAGTCAGCGAATAGGTGGGACCAAGTGAGAGCACATTTATTGTCCTCGGATTGTGATAGAACTAGCTTGGTCGATCTCATGACAAACATGCTTACTTTGGAGCAAAAAAATCTGTTGTTCTTCTATGCCCTGCAAGAGCGACCGTCGCCTACTATGACCACCTCATCAGGACGAAGCGATATCCGTCTGCGTAGGTTGGAAAAAGAACAGAGACAAGATCAGAAGACCCAAAAAGAAGAGGTGGCTAGAGTCGTGGCTGAATTAGCGGCGATGAAGGAGAAAGTAGAAACTTTGGAGAATCAGAACGAAGCATATTGTCATGCATTTTCTACATTGAAATCGGAATGCCATGAGCTTCAAACGAAAAATGAAGAGCTACGCAGGAGAACGCAGGAATTGGACGAAGTTGAAGCGAATCTTGCATCGATGATGGCAAAGAACGAAAGCAACGAAAGGCTGTTGGTAAAGCTTAAGGCGCACACAGATGACTTGGAGAAGATGAATTCACGAATCAAGGAGGACAATGAAAGCACGAAAGAGATCATTTCTACGCTGAAGAGCTCAAAGGAAAAGCTGGAAAAGAAGCTTTCGAAGGCGCGGGAGAAGTTGCAAAACCAGGCGGCTCTGGCGAGTGACGAAAGTGCAAAGCTCAAGCAAATTCATTTGGCCGAGCTTTCGAGAGTCAAAGGCGACAGCGCCAAGATCACGTACCAGTATCAGAACGAAATTGCAAGGGTGAACGAAGAAAGCATAAAGTTGAAGAGACAATGCGAACTTTTGGAAGAACTGTATTGGACTGGCATCGGTAGGTAGGCTGCTTCCTCAATTCTATATGTTTTTGCAGACACCACCGAAGTTTATTGATTGCTAGAGAGGCTTCGGATGCTGGTCAATCGTAGTAATAAAGAATTGAGCGTATTATACGTAGGCGATGTTTTGCTGCTTTTATTGTTGAAGCCTCTAGTCCTCCAGCACCTTTTTCTTACATGGGGGTATCCTTCCCCAAATAGTTTCGTACACTGCCAAGAATCCCCGAGAACGGAACGTGCCCGATGTGACTCATCCATCAAACCTCAAATATTGAGTCATAGAGAAAAAGCAAGGGAAATTACCACCATCGTTGACCACTGTTGTCATCACAATAACTCATCATATCCTTTTATGAAAGTAAAATGACTGCCCAGAAGAAGTTCCCGCCTCCAAAGCCACTTCCTACCATCAATGATTATGGTCCACATGCAATTGAAGTGAAGGATCTGACGTTTGCCTACAACAACAGTGGTAGTTCCCTTATCAACGGCAATGCCAAGAATGTCTTGCAAGGTCTCAATCTTTCTTTAGAGACTGGATCTCGTTGTCTTTTAATTGGCGCCAACGGAAGGTGCGTTTTATAGCCAGGTTGGTTTGTTGGTCGAGTTTTCAGAATATCTGAGGATCAATGTGTTAACCTGTCATTTTCTTTTGTCGGCTGCTAATTTATCAGTGGCAAATCAACTTTAATGCGCATTCTCGCTGGACGCCATTTGACACAACAAGAAGTCAAAGTATTGGGTTTGAATTCTTTTAGGGACACCAAATTGAATTTCCATAGAGCGTACCTGGATTGCGATTGGGGAATGACAAGCATTGCATTTGTCGGCGCCTCCGTGCCTTTGATGGCCGATATTCCCGTTCACCAAATGATGGAGCGTCTCCAAAACTCGTATCCTGAGCGTCGAGATGAGCTCGTGGAAATGTTGGGAATTGATTTGAATTGGCACATGAACCAACTGAGTGATGGACAACGTCGTCGTGTCCAGCTCATGCTTGGATTGATCCGACCCTTCAAGATCCTGCTGTTGGACGAAATTACGACTAGTTTGGATGTCTGCGTGAGACAGGATCTATTGAGATGGTTGGTCCGAGAGTCGGAAGAACGCAAGGCTACTATTCTGTATGCTACTCACATTTTCGATGGACTGGATGACTGGGCCTCGAATCTATTCTACTTGACAAATGAAGGAAAATGCGGATGGCAAGGAAAAATGGAAGACTTGCAGGTCTACCAAGACCTGAAGAGAGACAACCACCCGGCGTAAGTGTATCATGTCTCTTTTATTGAGTGCCATCATTCTATTGACACTATCCTCAACCCTTTTCTCAACTAGCAAAATGTTGGCAATTGCAGAGCATTGGCTTCGCAAGGAATTGGAAGAAAACCGTCGCTTGAACAAATTCGAGAAGGCCCAAAATGCCCACGAACTCGATCCCACCGATCGTCAAGGAGGCTACGCCAGTGGTCGCAACATTCCTATCGAAGAGACGACGCGTCAAGGTCGACTAAGTGACATGATGGGAAATTCCGGAGTCATGGCCAAGCATCATTAAATTATAAGAATACTATAGAACGAATAATACGAACATGACAATTTGTTCGAGTTCTTCTAAGGAGTAAAAGACTTGTCGCAACAAGATATGTTGGAAGTGCAAACAATGCTATAGTGAAGAAGCGTGATTGATTGTTGAGTTTTTTTATAGAAGCACGGCGATCATAGCCAATGAGCCCACAGTACCTCTCCCCAGCACGTTGCTGAGAAAAAAGAGATTGTTGTTGTTGTTTGGGTTTGGCCCCAGCGAGGTGTGCGAGAGAAGCAACTGCTTGCACTTGGCTTCGATTCCCTGCTCGTATAAAAAAACTGAGCACAAAGGTTCTGCTGGGAGGGGAACAGCGATTGGATCCTGCCGTGATCACTCAGTTGTGGCCAGAGTACAATAAAAACAGGGTCAACGGCAATTTGATCATGCCGTGGGAACTCAATCGTATGACTGCATTGATACAGTGTGGACGGGAATCGGAACATGCCAATGCTACCCAATCGTTGCCAGACCAAACTAAGACGGGGTTAACGGAAGCATCCTTCTTTCGAATCCCAGCACCCAAACGAGACTCTGCGATTTCTTTCTCAGTGATGGCTTTGCGGGAGAACTAATGGAACTTTTTCCCTCTTTCATGGTGTGTACGGATGGCCATTTGCCATTTTCTAGAAGAGGGCGGGAACACAGTGATTGAAATGCACCTTCTCAAAACAGAGTTCATTTCTCACCCATGGTCGATCGGTCGGAGTCGATTTCTGGAAGGCAGGCGTCCGTGATTGTTTTCCCTCCTCACAACAACGGAACAAATGAGTGTCACGCTTGCTGTTGCTCCATAGTACTACTGTAGTGTTATAGTAGTTGAAACTATTAGGCGGTTGGATCCTAGACACACTGACTTTGATATTCAAATTGAGCTACAACAAACTATTCATGTTAATGCCATTGTTTTCATCGTCAATGCCATAGGATACTGAACATCGAAATTGGCCATGACATGCTTGCGTTTGCTTCTACTGTCTACTATCCCCAAATTTCTTTCCTTGGCTCGTGAAAAATGCCAAAGGCCCGCTAGGAACAATTTAGGTAACTACGGGGGAGATAACCGTATTTTGAATTCACGGACAAAAAGTTGAAATTTCATGGCCACGTGCCGGCCGTAGAATGGCGCGTGACACATAATACCATTTCACCCCGACGAATTACCAAGTATTCGTATCAGGTGATGGTTCCAGCATTCATAATAACTCGCTACTTTGCCAAACCAACAAATCAAAGATGGTTACGGCACAGCAGAACCATGCCACTGTGTATCAGTTGGAATGTTTGACGCAAAACAAGGGAAAGCGTGTGGCCTCCACCAAGCGTAGGATCCGATGGCGGTTCGGTTTTGCGGACATGAACGCGATTCAGGCTGGCAAAGTTGGCAAGGAGTGTCGAGGAGCCGAACACGAAGTCGTCCTAGTCTGGTCCTGGACATCAGGAAAGCAGCTGATTCTAGCAGACGGCCATGAGGTTCACTGGGCCAAGTCCAAGAAGGAGAAGATGGAAGTCACCTGGGATATGGTGAATGGAAATCACAAACTTCAGGTAGTTTCTCAGAAGGTTAAGTCCAAGAACTCTTCGGAAGCCCACCCATTTGATCTACTCATTGACGGGAGATCCTTTTACGATATGCCAAGTGTCTTTGAACTTGGCAGCCATGCTATGGAGCATAGCAAGTCTGCTACCTTTGCTGTAGAACAACCGCTACGAAGACCTCGTGCTTCAAGAAGCAGTTCCATGCCAGATTTGCTCGATGTCCCTGGGCCTGCCAAACCGGTTGTCTCTATAACAACACAACGATCTCCTACTAGCTCGATGGATCTGACTGCGTTTGTGGGATCGTCGAATTCCTGTAACGCGCCCCCCACAATGCCATCACCGACTGCCAACCAACGTCAACACACCTGGCACCCACAGACATCCCCCGCCACCGTTTACAGCTTTTCTTGCAACGAATCACTTCCACCCAAGAATAGCCTTTCTAACAGGCAGAAACGGGAGAGCTTCTCTTCCATCAACGAGTCTTCTTTCTGTGATACGGATTCGCAACTTTCGGCGGCTTTGAATGCGTTGGGCGTTGATTTGGGAGCGTCTTCCTTGCATGGCAAAGATAGTTTTCAATCATCATCCTACTTTTCTCATTCCATGCAACATCACCAGCATGGAAGTTTCGCAAGTATGACCCAACTTTGTACGAATTGAAGGATGGTATACTAGTAATCATTCAGTTGTCTGTTTAGACCGACCATCTGTTTTTGTGAACACCTAAAACGATAAGCTAACAGCTAGCTATTCTATTTACCAAAATACATTTGAGAAATGTAGTCGACAGTTCACGCTAGGAACAAATTCCAATGCTCGAATGCCAATGTTATTCTACATGTCGCAATGGCTACCTGAAAACTGATTAAAGTAGCAATACTGACCCCTTCAGCACGCCAATTGTCCAATATTAGCTTCGTCCTACCAGTGGCCATTTCCCATTTTTTCTCTAAGAGAAGTCACTCACACTAGATGGAAAGCTATTCTTACACAAAGTCGTTGAATAACGTATGCCTGCCTCTGAAGCAGCCTACCCATAGACCGCAGATTACAGGCCAGCTGGATTGAGAGAAGTACGAGACGCAACTGAGACAATGAGGATAGTTTACTGCGCTGCCATGGCAATCTCTCTCTAGTTTGATGAACTAGACCGGATAGCACCCTCCAAGGTGGAAACTCGCTGACACTGACGCTGCAACTATTACAGAACCTAAGAAGTACTCTGACTACCACTCTCAGATGCTGAAGCCTTTGAAGGACGCCGTTGGTTCTGAAAATGCTTGATAATTTTGTTCCTTGCAAATTCATTTGGCACTTCTTCCCATCGATCAGTACCGTCTGGTTGCATGAGGAACCGGCCTCCGATCCGCTGGACTTCTTCGACCACCGAATTTGCAATCTGACGCTTTCGTACTTTGGTTGGGGCAGAATCATAGTCGTCCGACATTGCGCCCACAAGTTGTCTTACACGCTTGTTGCCGGTGTTGCTCCTCTTTCTGCCAAACAAAACATCATTGGGTCCTGGCTCAACAAAGACAGATGATGATGGTGTACCTTTCGTTGCTGCAATTGTCGCTAGCTGCTCGTGGAGTGCCACTCGTGGCCGTCGGTGATTGCGGAAGGCTTGATGAATCCTCCCACGAACTTCATCCAACCGAAGAAACCTCCAGGTAGTAAAAGTAGTATCGTCACGAATGACATCCTCTTGCACGAGAAATCGCCCACCAGACGACTGGATGTTATTGATCACTTGCTCAACCATCTCGAGTTTTCTAGTCTTGTCGGCACACTCGTACTCCATAGAAAGAGATTGGATGTACGATCGGAGAGTTTTGTTGCCTCCATCCCGATTGATCCTTTTCCCAAACAGAACATCATGTGGTCGAGGTTCATTGATTGGGTTACGTGACGACTTTGCCCATCGAATATATCCATTGCTTCCCTCTTTGAGACGACAATTGTTGTACCAGCAGAGATGATACTCCAGTATAGCCTCATCGCCTTCCGTCAAGGGCAAAATCTCGCGCGGTATACCATATGTAGTCAGTCGATATTGGCATTCCATGTGAGACCCATGATGAAGCTTGAACCGGGTTCGCAGTTTGGCCGGAGTGATGGCCAAGGCACCCTTCAATAGAACATAGTGTCTTAGGTTGTCGGTGGCTAGGTGGATACCAGCATAGCGGAGAGGCACTGACAATGCGACGTTGGTGTTTTCCACAAATCCAATACCCCGCAGTCTCTCTCTCAGAGTTCCAACACCGTAAGTCACTTTCACAACCCCAATATGCTGGTTCTCAGGGGACTTTGCCGCGTCCATGTAGATGTAGAACCTCGCTCTTAGTTCATTCGTCAAAGTCTTGAAGCTCCGCAGAGCGGGGTACTCGAGAATGATCTTTCTCCCACTTCGATCACATCCCCGAAGGATTTGCAGGTGACCATTTCGAACCACCTCTCTGTCATCCTCGCCCAGATCCCTCAAAGTGATATTTTGAACGAGTTTGGCCTTGCCGAAGAGTTTCAGCTTCATATCCATGAACCTGATTATGTGTGCTGCTGAAGCTTGTGGATCGTACTTGTTGCATCTCAGAAACATGAGCCGAAAGTCCATCCCTTTGACATATGCTAAATCGGTTGATTCTGCCGCCTCGTAGGCAGTGCCAGCTTTTAGTCTGTTTAGTTGTATATCGAGCTCATTTGCCAGCCGCTGAATCATCTCCGTGTCTTCAGATAGTTGCGGGCGCACTCCATGGAGTTCCTCTTGTTCCAGCTGCCGCTCTTGAAAGCTAAGCGCAGCCATGGATTCAGCAAGAAGAAGATCAACTTCTTCCTTTGCGTCCTGGTCATACTCGACTTCATCCTGTCGTAGCACCGATGTGCCATTGGCCGGCGATGGCTTGTTGTGCCAGGAAGAACATTTTGTCGAATCAGCACCATCTGGTTTGTTCATAGTCGTGCTTTGCCCTCGTATCCATTTCCCAAAGCGAAGGGTACTTGCCGTTCACTGACATGGGATGCAACTGAAGTGAGGGGGCTCGTCCTCATACACCAAAAAGCGCATCGAAATGTATTATTTAGGGGTTTGACCATTGTAGTCAGGATCTTACAGTCGAAACAAATTTGGCGAATGACGTAGCTAGTAGAAACTCTTGTTAACGGTTTGGTCATCTTCAGACTATTGACAGGTTTCTAGTACGGGCTCTTTGTGATGGCTCAGTAGTCGTTAAATGTGGAAATTCAGAAGAGGC
>JAAMXS010004175.1:0-30917 GCA_019693525.1 Cylindrotheca fusiformis | reverse complement strand
GATCATCAGAGCGTTTGGATTCTGCAGGTCGGATATCAAGAAGTCCATCACTTCCAAACATGATTCATCGGCCCATTGCAAGTCATCCAATACAAGAACAATTGGAGAAAACTCAGCATTCAGTGCTTTCATCAAAGTTTGAAATGCATACTTCACTTGTTGTTGGGCCACCTCAAAGTCATATGGTTCTCCATCAGAACTTTACCCTTGTTGACATCCATAATCCAAACTTATTGTTTGTCCCTGTCTTTTTTGGGAAACATGATGGTGTATCAGATACAAAGAGAAATCGCGAAATCTCTCTCTTCATGATGATGGCTGTGAATTTCCCATGCAATGGTATCGAATTCAATCACAATTCGATCACCATCCATATATCCAAAATGCCATTCCTTGGTTCGAAGGGAGCAGTTCATACTTGTCGCAACAAGGACAGAGCGAATCAGGAGTCGGCCAGACCTTACGAAGCAGGGGTCTGGCCAACGTTACTACAACTAGACAAAACGGGTGATGGGTCCGTACTATGGAGCTTTTGCTATACCAATAGCCAACTACAAAACATAGTATGCCTGCACCTTGCACATCTCACCGAAAGCAGTAGCAATGCCAGAGTGTGACTCATCGCTGCTGGTGGTCAGAACAAATTTGCCTTCCTTGTGAATGCCTTTTTCTAAAGCATTGATTTTTTTCCCCAGCGTTTTGGCCAACGAGGACTTTCCAACTCCACAGTACCCGTTGAGGGAACTTTCCCCTCCTTCTGTCATTTCCGAGTCCATGGACAGATGTTCATCTTTAACTTCATTCTACTATGCTAGTTGTTTCACTATGTTCGTTTTGTTGTGTTTCTTTAAATTATCTGCATACAACATTACTAGTAATTATTCGAACTCTGGTTAGCAACTATCCCTGTATCTTGGTTCCTTGGCGAAGTCTTTGAAAGGGGGTATGGTATGACCCCCCTTCATCTCGATCGGGCGTTCTAGATGGTGTTATTGTGAGCCCTCGCGAGGAGGCACTCACAACTCAGACGTGGCGTGGTCTTGAGGAACATTCTTAACGGGACTCACAAAATGCTGTCCACATCGTCACACATATTACTATCTAGAGAAAGAGATATTCTGTTTAGTCCAAAATTCCCGCCACTTGAAACCTCTCCTACCCCTGCTACTTCTACCAATTTCTACGTCCACTTTTATAACTTCCTCGTCACCCACCGTATTTTTCATTCGTCAGAATGTCCCGTCCAATATAACTGATCGAGTATGATTGACGACTGGAAACCCTCTAGTGCAAAAACGAGAACCTTCTTATATATTGTTACATACGTCAAAAGCTTTCCTGTTAAGTCTGCATGCTGCTTGCAGTCGTACAGAACCCTTGATGGATCAGGACATGTCTTTTTGTCCCAAAATGAATTTCAAATGTCAACTTTCCAAATGTCCTGCATTTGACGGGTCACACCATACAAAGCCTCTTGTTTCTAAAACTCTCACAACAAGCGGAAACATCATTATCTCGTAATGATCTTCTGGATCTCGAAGATAACCAGATTGTTGTTGAAATGAATCAGACACCTCTAGCCTGGATCATCGAAAACCTCGATGAAAAGTATTCCAAGAACAAAGTCTTCGTCATCGTAACTGATCGAGCGAAAGCTCCTTCTGTTGAGTTGTTGAGGCGGAGTAGCATGGAACACTCGGACTTTGGTAGCAGCAGCCGTCAGCATTCTATCTCCGACAATGATGATGTCCCAAGCCTTGAAAAGATTGATCCTTCGGACCGGAGCATACCGACGACTCCTGTGCATCCTTCGAAAAAAAGAGCTACCAACAACACCATTGGTCCTCAGCGTGACGAGGATGGAGAAAGATATCCAAGTGCATGCTACGCTCAGTCCTCACCATGCTCCGTAATGATTCCAGATTCGTCGCCAGAGTGGCCCAATATGACAATGGATTATGAGCGTATAGTCTTGTCTCCTAGAATTGAAAATCCCCAACGAGAGAACTCTTTGACCTCGGAAGAGGCCCTCGATCGATATACCATCACTCGGAGATAACATCGAACATGGCCACGATCGATTCTCCACCACTCAGATACAGCCTCTCCTGAAAGGAGCCTTCCTGCACTTTCTTTTTCTTTTCATGCTTTTCTAATTTTTCAAAAGGGTTGACCTTATCCATTACATCGCTTTACATGTAATAAATGCATTCGTTTTCATTCACCTTCTGACTGTAGCGCTATATTTCAAATCCACAAGAGCACATACAACGATCACTGCCCAGATATGAAAGTACAACTAGAACTCTTAATATATCACCTCTCAATATACCTACAGCTTACTATCGTCTCGTCACAGTCACAACCGATGATTTACTAACGATTCTCAAGCCTTCACTAGTTCAGTTATCGGTGAAAGAGGTTTATATCTATCTCCAATACATATTTGCCGTAGAAGGTTGCATCCCTTAACTGCTGTCCTCCGAGTCAATCGACTTAGGGGTGCTCTCCTCCAGTTGCTTTTCTTCATCCATCCGTAACACTTTTTGGACATATGGATTCTTATCTGGCCGCTGCATGGTTATCCAGTCTAGTTTGGATCGAGCCTTCACATGGGTATTCCTTAGCACTTGGTCATCCATAGACAATAGCCTTTCCACTTGAGATCTAGTGGCAGGATTGCTATCATAATATATCGAAATATACCGTCCCTTTTCAAAATAGCGTTGGCCGGTGATGAAATCTGGATTCCTTGCCTGTACCCGATGGGGGAACTGGCGGATCCCATGGTTTTGGATGCTCCGAACGATACCACCGTTCTCAACAATCTTGTGTGAAAGTTGTTTCATCATTGCCGACAGTGCTCGAAACTCTGCATTCATCAAACAAAACATTGGAACGGAGATGTTAGTGAAAGCTGGCAAATGCATCTCATTTCTGCAGCATCAGAGGCAGAAACACGTTGCATACTTACGGGTTGTGTGTTTTGTCGAGACTACGCATTCATAGAAAACCATTGTTATTGCTGTTTGTTACCGTTGGATACCAATGGAAGATCGCAACAAGAACTCTGATATTTCTTTCTACCCAGATGATTGACGCTTTTATATTGAAACGTCGTAAGTATTGAAGCCACAGGCGCCATCGTCCGCTGCTTCAACCCAGCAACATCACAGGAAGTCAAAAGTCGTGTGCTTGCGGCGGCGGAGGAGATGCTCGGATGACGGAGGGACGCTGAATATGTCGACCTACTCGATTGCTCTAAAATCACCAGAGTACTATGAAACAAACCAACAACAAGATGAAGAAGCCATCTCCTTGAGTTCGTTCGAAGCAAGATCTCTCTCCTGGACAACAGTATTATTTAAAGTCAATTTATCGTTATCATTCATTGTTTGAGCTTCCGTTTGATGGTTCAAATTGAAGCAATTCTTCCAATTCACCAGATACCGTTGCCGATATCAGTACAGAACCCAGCATTATTGGAACGATAAAAACCAATGCAGGGATTCCAGAAGATGAAATCGTTGGGGCAAATTCACAAGCAAAACATCCCAGCAAGTAGCTTCCCATGGATACGGCAAACAACGATGTTCGGTTTTCTTCCTGATGACGATCGTGCTCGTGCACCAGATCGTATCTCCGTGCAAAATTGGCAAGGATTGAGGGGAAAACGGCATCGCCCAAACCTAAGGAACCACCCAGACTATTGCCAATTCGGGTTGTCAACAAGCCTGGTTGAAATGTTCCCGATGTAAGTTTCTGAATTGCGACAGATCCCATTGCGGATCCTGCTGCTGCTCCAGACGACGAGGCGGTGGTAGCATCCGAAATGAGAGAAGTTGAGGTAGTAGTAGCAGCAGGTATGAAGGAGGGATCAAAAGCAGCAGTAGCAGCAGCATTGGCTGCGGGGATCAAAAACACTGATGCCACATCGTATACGGTCAGTAGAGACAGTGCTGCGGCAATCGTATAAAATCTATCCAGTTGGACAGCCCTGCCTACCAGTATGGCCAAAGCCATATTGACAAAGTTCTGCGCTGGCCATTGCTGAAGAAGGAATGCACTCAATGTAATCCCCAAAGCAATCGCCCATTCACATGTTATCCGAATGGAGGAATCATCCGTTTCTTTGTTGGTGGAAGCGATGGGCAGCAGCTCAAAGAAAAGCCGTCGGACTTCCGATCGTGTAAACAAGGTTAAGAGTCCAATATTCCAAACCTCGCTAATCTTGGGCAAAATCGTCGCAAGAATATCTCTGAGTTTGGAGAAAAGTGTCAAGGACGGCAGTTGGTCCTCAATGACAGGGTTGGGACCGTTCCACAAAGGCAGCAGAAATACAGACAAGGCCAATAGTGACGACACCAACACAGGCAGAAATAGTGCTTGGGATTCGCTAGGCATCTCATCTAGGGACTTTCCAAAGCCAGTACTCTCACTCAAGGATTGGATTATGGCAGGTTTTTCACGGTCTTTCGGCAGTTTCGATCCTTCTGTTGTTGAACTACTTCGCTCTTCTGTGGTTGTCACCATTGCAAATGATGGACGAAATAAAAGTTCTTCTGTCAAGTCCGTTATTCGTTCCCCAAGCTTGGCACTATCCATAGCACCACGCCAGGCTGCCAAGGCCACAATGGTGGCCGACATGGCATACAGGTAGGCTCGGTTTCCGACAAACAGGGCTGAAACGACAACCAGTTGTTCTCCAGAGTTGGGAGGTAGTGACTTTGCCAATTGTAGTAGCTGAGGAAAAGCGAAACTTAGAAGTGGGAGACCAACCATCATCCACGAGAACACTTTCGGTCCACTGGCGTATTGTTGTTGCCCCTTCCCCCTTTCATCATCAGAAGTTAACTCCAGCTCATCGTCTGTTTCGGTAGCATAGAGCAGGGAAGGCTGCTTAAACCGCATTGGCAGATCGGGCAATTTCTTGGGATGCGGAACTGCTCCTACTAAGACCAACCGTTGGTACACTTGCGGGTTGTATCCTGGAATAAATGCAATGCTGTGGGGACATCTTATCATGGCGAGCAGCACCATGGACAGAAGTATTTTGGAGCATGACTGGTACTGAGAATTAACTGATTTTACCATCCTCGCAGTACAATTGCTGCAAAAGACAATAGAAAAGGAGTTGGGGATACTCAGTCAGAGCAGAAACTGAACATTGTGGCTATGGATGCCATTATTGTCGAAAGCAGAGATTGCTGATGAAGTTGGAGGTGATGGTATTTTTGTCTGTTTTTATTTGATGAACACGCGGAGTGACGCATCGATCGCGTCAGCCTCCCCTCATAACGCTCCTCTTCCTATGTCTTGCTGCGTACGGGTGGGATACGTAGCCTCGCCCAATCAAACAAAACGACATTCGGAACGACATTGAGTCACCTTCTCGTGCATTATTCGGAACAGATCTTTCGTATGTGTGACATAACTATCCTACCCTCGACGTAAGTCCTTATATGATTGGCGAAGTATTCACTTGCCGTTTGTGTGTGTGTAACTTCGCCCTCGACAATAAACGATTGAGTTTCTCTCACAAAATTGCCCACACCAGCTTATCGACGAGTTCAATCGTTCATATATTTTCGAAACCCACAAATCCTATCCTATCTATTCATCAATCATGACGTTTGAAGTCAATCAAGAAGCTCTGGAAACCTACAGGCAAAAAAGGAAAAGCCAAATTTTCGAACCGGTAGAATTGGAGCCACAGTTGGAGTTCTTGCCCAGTTCAGGTTTGGAATCGCCCATAAGCCCTTCCCCACGAACAACTATGAAAAGCAAGAATAGGCCAACCTCCGATCGAAGTCTCCGTGTCGATGCATGGATTGGTGGACATGGGCCAGATGGTGCCAAGCCTCGTCGTAGCTGGATAGTCAAGCGGGAAATCACCAAGTAAGGATTCGAAATGCTATCGACAGGAAGAACACGAAGGAAAAATGAAATGGTCGAACTGTTCGTTCTGCTTTGCATACAGACTTAGATGAATGGAAGTGTGTTGCGTAATTGATAAATAAATAGAAATGTGTAAAATCGTCGTTTGAAAATCCATATATGTGCCACGCTTGTGAGGCTAATGCAGGTCAAGACAGAAATAGAACAATATCAGATGGGGTGTTCCTGGGCAAAAGAGATCTATGTTGATAAACTACAATGGGAGATATAGCCCGCGTGAAGCAAACGGCTGGCATACTACAACAAATTTGTAACTACATGTGAAGCAAACAGTGTCAAGCTGTGGATATGTGTTCCAACGAGAGAACAAGCAAGGAAATGAGAGAAAACTGTTCCGTTTGAGAATTTCTCCATGTCCTAAGAACTTTTGCCCGCCTTTATGTAAACGGAAGCAATCGTGTTGTATCAGCATTAGCCAGGATGGTTTGTATGGAGAGTTGTCCATGTTTGAAACATGGTGCCATTGAAACGACAGCAACCATTCATCTTGGCTCAATCATTGAATCGTGCGTGACTGAGATAACACAAATGCCCAAGGAAGTCTTATTGGTTCGCGGGTGTTCGGTGGAAGGCATAAGTAATGGATGGGACTGAAGAAAAACAAAGTCATCAAACGCGAAGTCCAACTATTTTTGACACTCACAAAATCGAAAAATCAACAATTCACTCATAAAACAAGAGTAACAACGCAAGCAAGATCTCAACATGGTATACCAAGTCAAACCTTCATCACTACAACAGTACAGACGTGTCAGTAAGCTAAATGAAACATATGCTGAAGACCTGGATTCCTACCGATCAGCCTATGTCAGTACAGAATCCAACGAAAAACCAACAGAATCGAGTCGAACGAAAGTAGACCTAAAGGACAAGTCTCCTACTTCTGTCGATAGGGGCCTTCGAATTCAAGGTTGGGTGGGTGGACATGTGCCCGGAGAGTTTGGAGCTGAGAAACGAAGTTGGAAACCGAAGGATCCATCAGCATGCACCAAGACAACGAACTAGTTTGCAACTTGTCTCCCTCCTCTTTGGGATGATGAACACATTATAGATTCACAAGAAACACTTGTAAAGTAGGAACCATTTCATAAGCTAAATGACTATTCAGATATCTCTTACGACTATCGTCGAATTCAGGTATTAGTTTGGAGGTTGATATCGCAAGGTCAAGTCTCTGTCTCTCGTTCAAGCAGAAGTTGTGTTGTTTGTTGGGCTTCTCGTTGCGATTCTGGTTCGCCACTTTTGGTTCGGCTTTGTTCCTGTCGCGCGACGGCATGAATCACGGATGATTGATGAATCATTCGCCAATTCCATTCCCGCTCGTTAGGCAGTCTTGAAACGTGCCGACAACTCCCACTGCTACTGTACTGTACGTCATGAAGATCTTTCCTACACACCTTGCAACGCGTGTCAAACTACACTACTCCACGCACAGGGACAGAGCCAACAATAGCCAAGACTCTTCACCATTTCAGAAATAACAATAAGCAGAGTTTGTCTTTCCACCATTGGAGAAAAACAACTTCTATAACGCTATCGAGGCACCCCAATGGCGACTGGACGCTATCATGAAGACATAAGTGCCTCGCCTTCTCTCGATGGCGGCAACGGTAGCATCACCAGTCTTGCTGCATCTGAACAGAATAATACCACAGAGTTCGGAAATTCTGCAGGTGCTGATCTGAATTGCATCCAGGCGGTTTCAGAAGACAACATGGAAGCAGAAACACCAGAGGTGGTGCTGTGCTGGCGTCGCCATAGCACTCGACCATTTTCGTCTCGGTCATTTCGGCACAAACTTCTGGAACACCGATTTCCCCTGCTCAAGAATGATGAAGGTGCTCTGGTGCACTTTGGTGAGGAGTGGACAGCATTTATGTACTGCGGCAGACGCCTCGGAAGAGAAGCGATTCCAGGATCTGATGGACAATGCGGGCCTGCTAATGGTCCAAATTGTAAATCTTGCAATCGTCTGCAATCAACGTCACAGCTGAAGATTTTGAAACTGTGGTTCCCGTCACTTTCCCAAAAGCTGTTAATTGCAGCTTTGCGAGCCCGGGCAGGCAACGCGTACGCAGCTGGAAGCTATCTATCAAAAGAGTTGCAAGTACCCGCCGTGTTCCCTTTAATTGCCTTTCCTGGTACCTCTCGGCGGTCAGAGGGGGTACATCCAGTTTCCGAATCGGATGCCAGAAGAGTCGTTGAGGTTTTGAACCATTCCATAAGCCGGGAGACTGCCGAGATGGCGCTCCGTCGCAACGAGCGTAATCCGGAACTAGCTATTGATTATCTTTTGGAGACAAGTCGCGAAGAAGCACTAGCTGCCACGGTCGAAGAAGCCGCACGAATCAAAGAATTTGAAAAATCTCAGAAACAGTTGCAGCGGAAGCGGCTCAAAGTCATGCTGAAAACAGCAATGGATGACTCGCTAAGTTCAGAAGCTCGACAGCTGGAAGAATCTGTGGTGAGAATTGATTCCGACAAAAGTCTTTCGAATGCAAGATCGCATGGTCATGGAATGGTACCGGCAGGCACGGGAGAAGGCGTGGTGAATTGTGCTGTCTGTACGCTGCCCATTGGTTCCCCATATGCTGGAAACCATTTCTGCCAGCAATGCCAATTGTGTGACGGTTGCATTCAAGCCAGTGTAGTCTACATGTGTCCTAAGATGGGAAACGGTGGTCACGTCCATGCATGTCCCCTACAGAGCATGAAAATCGGCAAAGACCGAAAAACTTTTCTTTGCGACATTGAGGGTGAGGGATGCTTGCGAGGGGAAAATCATTTCTTGAGCTACTATTGTCGAGATTGTAATTTTGATGTTTGTGCCGTATGCATGTCCAAGCCTGCTCCAGCGTATTATCATCGACGACTTGGGAAACTGTATGACGCTCAACCTCCTGAATGTTCGGAGGAATCGTTGGATGACGAATATGAAGAACCCACCGTGGGTGAGCCAATTGCAACTTCAACTAGTACTCCGTCAGCAAAAGAAAAAGAGGAAGACGGTCATGGTCCTACCTATGACCTCTATGAGCGAATGGCCGCTTCCCGTTGGGAAGGAAACGTTGCTGACGAAAGGAATAAGGCAACAATTGTTGTTGGAACAGGTAATGTTATGAAGACGTCACGAAAATCTCAAGGAAGAAAACAGTCATCTGAGGAATGCAAGGCATATTCCTTGCGTCACAATCGGCCGCAGACACTGCTTAAACCGAGATTTGCATCAGCACTGGAATCATTCATCGATGGGAAACCTCACGCGGCATCAGAAGTGCACCACGTCGAAGATCTGCTACACATGGCTCAAGGTGCTGGGAATTCAGTTATTAAAACGGATGTTATTTGTCAAGCTGTAGAAAGTGGAAAGATTGGAGTTGCGTGGACATATTTGCTTGCCCATTCGTACGGACCGAAACGAAAGCGGGATACATGCATGAAATGTTTTTGTGGCGATGCAATTGATGATAAGACAGCACCAAATGGGGCTGTTGGGTGTATCAATGGCCACGGAATGCACCCAAGCTGTGCTGCCGATCAACTCTTGAGTGGAGGTAAGCGCTTCTGCCTGATAGCATTCGGTTGGTTAATAGTTGAGGCTAACCCTTTCTTATGATCTGCACGCCGGTACTAGGAACTTGCCCTACTTGCCGAGTTTCACTGCACTTTCCAAAGATTCCGAGGGCAGAAGCTACTGCCGCCGAAGATTTTCTTGAAACCGAGTTGCAACGCCGACGGAACGAAGAGAAGGAAGCTATCGAAAGTCAGGAGCATGTGTTAGATTTGAATGATATTGTGGAAATATCCTCGGATATCGAGTTTTGCAAACGTGAGTTGATGGCTTGTCCTGAGAAAACTGGGTGGGTGTCAGAAATGGAATATGTTTGTGGAGCCATGGGGAGGATCACCAATATTGAGGACGGGAAAGTAGAAGTGCAGACTCAAAGTTTGCCTCATTGCTACATCTCTCCTGATGCCATGCTTGGGTGCAACAATTGCAGGATGCGGCCGAAAACAACCAGAGAGTCCCGAGATAATGGCGGAACAACGACAGTCGGTGATCTTTGCGCTTTCTGCTACGAATGTCCCTCTTGCTGCGCTACAGCTGGTCTTTTGTGTCCAAAATCGGCTCGCAAGCTCCAGTGGACGCCGTCAACTCTTAGCTTGGTTGGGCGAGCTAGCTCAGCAGCGTTGTGGGGCAAGTCACTAGTCGACAAGGATTTCGCTCAGGCTGCGGCTGCGGAACAGCACATTATCCGCCTTCGAGCTGAGTTGAATGCGATTACATCGGCTCGAGCAAACCTCCAGGAAGAGCTTACTAGTTTCAGTCACGTTTCAGAGAATTTTGAAGCGCTGGCTGGGCTGAAGGACGAAATCTCAGCTCCCGACGTTTGCAGAGCGAAACATTTGCTGGAGCTCATGGATAGATGGGACTCTACCATTGCTTCTACAACAGCTGAGAAGAAAAAAGTTTCTGATATCATCCGCGAGGGGGACATTGATTCTGCTGCTCGCAGGATTCGGCACTTTAATGCGGATTTGACGGCTAAGAGTGCTATATGGCGCAATGCTGCATGTGAACAGAACGAGTACGTTATACATGACTACGCACAGGTTGATTTGCTGGCATGGCCTGCATTTGACGCACCCAAAACGGGGTACTGTCTCAAACCGACTACCCGATTCTGGAGCAAATCTGAGCAACTCGATAGCGAAGGCAACGTTTGGCTGCAGGTTGACTCGACAAGGTTTGCCAACTCGGATTTCCAATTTGGAACCAGAGTAACTCCTTCCTCGTCCGACAACTGTTTTAATCGAAAATTGATTGGTTGTCGGGTTGCATTTTCATTACCATCAAATGAAATTGGTATAATCAAGAAGGCCAACTGTGCGGCATTGTACATCAGTTGGCAATTTTCTGGAGAGAGCGGCTGGTACCATCATTCTTCTCACCAATTTTACTTTGCAAATACGCCTTCACCCCAAGGCTGGCTGTGCATGACCCCAAAGCAATTGTGCATTGCAAGACAATGCAGGAATGGGCTACCTTGCTTCGGTTGTGGGGACGCTCTCTTCCCGGAATACCTGCATTCTCAGGATGTGATTGTATCTCTAACCGAGAGTGATCCAGTTGCGATTGGGGACTCGTTGTTGGTGGCTGCAACCCTGGAGCCTGTTGAGGTTCGGGGCATTGAGGATGATTTCGTTTTATGCACTTTTCCTTCAGCACCTGCTATCGGCTGCGTTCCCATATCCTACCACCGCAACAACCTACTCAAGCCAATTACCAAGGCGTCGAAGAAAACCGATTCTATAATGTTTGATGAACGCTGGACGAGTCGGCGTGAGCTTGTGATGCGGCTGGGTGTCAGCAAGGCAAAGGATATTTGGGAAAGAACCAATGGTCCCAGTGAAACTGATGTCGGTTCTATATTTGCTTCTTGTGTCAAGGGTCATCTCTTGCACGCCAGGTGCTTTCAGGAAGCTCTCCTTGGTGGACAATGCTGCCCTGTGCCTGGGTGCCATGAACCCCTTTGGGTACCCCAAGTCAGACGTCTACGCCGAGATGAAGAAACATGCTGCAGAAACGAAGGCAAAGACGCCGATGATGAAGCCAGTGATTTCGAGTTAGGGGGCGGAGAAGCGGTTGCTCGCGCGAGACAAGATCATGGCAATGTTAGCTATCCGATCAGTCAGGAGTTGAAAATGTGCCCAACTTGCTGCTCTGGACCCCTTTTCAATTCGAACTGCAATGACATGCAAGCTCATCACGGTCAATGTGCCCACGGTGCCTTGGGAGAGGGCGATTCCTGCAGTTTCTATGTCGATTTCAACGAAATTGCGGCTTGCCTCCTGCAATTGTCGGGTGACAAGAAAGTAGCCGATGTCTTACCAAAATGCCCAGAACACAAATGCGTCATTATGTTCAGTGGATGCATGGCTTGCGGCCATTTGTTTACGGATATGAGTTGGTCCGAGTTGCCCAAGTGGGATGCAACTGCAAAGACTATGTTGAACTTGGAGAAACAAAAGCGCAAGGCTGCGACGTCTCTTGTCAGTGAGATTACTCGAGAGGCGGCATTGCTTGCTTATGAGCGTGAGGTCTTGGCCGATGAGACGGTGCACCATGAGACGACCTCCTTCAACGATACATCGTTTCCGTCGGTACCTCCCCCAGCTACGATGTTTTTTGACGGAGATTACTCGGATAGTGACGATAGTGACTACAGCTACGACGATTAGAAAAATCCATATAGGAATATTGATTAGAGTTAGAATTCACGCTTTTGGTTTCAGTTTTTCCAGAGTTACACCTTATTAAGTTGGCTGATGCTGGACCTTTCAATGATAGGGATCATTGGATTGTTTAGGGGTTGATCTCCCCGGAATGTCTTTTTCTTCTCCCCAATTCGCCCTATATCTTACAATTCTGATAACAGCAACGCCATTTGCCAATCATGGCTTTCCGATTGCAATGAGTTGAGGGTGCTAGTGCTCCTACAATATAGCTCAGCTGTCGCTTATTCACCATACACGTTTTATACCCAACGCTGAAATGACTCCGAGGTTTCGATGATAGGGTGTCTCGATCGTGAAGATTTCCTCGATCAATAACCTTGCACAAAGTGGTGATGGTGGAGAGAACACGCACCAAAGCATGTTGCATCCTCTTTGGAAACGGTCATATAATTTTCCTAAAGAAGTGCAAACGATGAATAGCTCGAGATCAGTGCTGTTGTTGCTTGTTGTATTAGTATCCATCGTCGGCCATGCCAAAGGCAAGACACAGTTTCGTCGTGGATTGGGAAAAGGACGAGCCACAAAGTCTTCCAAAAAAACAGTTCCCCCACTAAAAGTGAGAAAAGTCCAGCTTTAAAAGTTCCAACTCCAGAAGCAAAGGTATGTCAAAAAAGAAACGGAGGCGGATCCTTGACTTCTTTTTCTGTCTTCCTCACACGATTTTGGTGTTGGGTTAACATATACAGTGCCTGGAAATGCTCCCTGACACTGGAGAGCCTCTTGAATTTGATGTAGCCAGTTGTTCGGGCGAGTATTGGGGTGGCCCAAACATCACTGAAACGATTCCTTTTGCTACAATTTGCCTTGTGTCATGCATGCCAAGGATTGTTACCTTCCAGCTACGACAACCTACAAGGAGTTGTTTAGCATTGCTATGTCCTTTGGCAATTCAATCGAGGAAGCTATGTCATTTGCAGGCGAATTTGTGCATCCCGATTGCGTTGCATATGCTCGAGCTCTACTGGGAGCTATTCAAGATGCTGGTTCCAATGATTAAGTTATAGTTCCTTAGAAATCCCCGACAAAACTAATCCAGCTCAACACCAAAATAAACCACAGCGTAGTAATGTCTGCCCTAGAATCTAGCTGATGGCATATCGTTCCTTTCCATTGAAAAGAATGTCGTCATCCTTGCCAAAACAAATGCCATGGATTACGTTGATGGTGGAAGAAAGACCATCAATTGCCAACCTTGATGTGACGAGATGGATGTATAGATATGACAGTGGGCGAAGCTGAAGAGCTGCCTTCGATTCGGTTGAGTATGAACGACGACCAACTGAGTGTTGATAGACAGATACCAAAGTACAAATCCTCCTAATCGGCAAAGACGACCCCTGCAATTTCGTCGTCGTTGACAGTGCAACCCCGATTGGTTTGAAACTGAACCCCCGGAATTCGGTTCACCAGACACCAAGGGCTATTTTCTTTTCTTGTAGTAAAGGATTGTCCTCCACAAGTGATGGCCACGTTCAGTTTTCCACTCACGCTGGTCTGCAATGCAAAGGTTTCCACACCCAACTCCCCCACCTTAGACCATGTCTTGCTACAGATGTCCAGGCTTCGAACCGTCGAATACCGCCTTCTCGATTGAGTCATCACTGTTTGCCCATTCGTCCTTGTGACTTGATGGTGCCCATGGTAGTGAACTCCACCAAAGTTGATGAGGTTCCTCCAGTTGTTGGCAACCACTATCCCACTAGCGTCTCTTGGTGCGTTCACTTCATCGTCAATTCCGGAGTACGATATGTTGGCATACACATACCATTTCCCAGGAGTTTCAGGACTCAGCGATGTCAATTGCTCGTCCGTCCAATATGGTGACGAAGGAGGAATGTCAAAGGCCAGAATTTCCGAATGTGGGGTGCCATACGGCTCGGTTCGAAAATTCGAGATGAGTATTCGTTCTGGATCGGCAGGATCGCAGACACCTGCAGGTAGATGCAGAGCGTTTCCATGGTCGAAACCAAAGGGCAAACGGCCAAATGGATGGTGCCAGTGTTGTTCTTTTCGGTCATAACAGGAAGTGTAAGGAAGAAAGGTCCCCTTATCGTGCTGGCCCTCGGTTCCACCAAATACACATATATGGGCTGGCTCATCCGGGCCTTTGATGTGGATCGGCAGCGCGACACAGGCACCTCCAGCATACGGAAGCTTAGGACCAGTCTCCACCTTCATCGTTTTGAGGTTCACGATTCTTGCATATTCACTGCTCCATTCTTCATTCACTCCATGTCCATGAAAGCCGCATGGGAGCCATATTTCCTTGTACGATGGTGTTGATAATGAATCGACGACGACGCTGCACACATGATTTAGGTTGTTGAGAGGATTTCCAGCCGGGTCATTTCCCTTGACCATGGTGTAATTTTGTTTTCCAGTCATAACGTCAATCCACTGTAATGTCTCCGAATGCCTACCCAACATTACGACCAACACATGGCGTCCACTGGATTCCACATCAAACATAACATTGTCATGATTCCGTGTGGTTTTTGGAAGTCTTCTGTGCATAATCCAATTGTTCTGAGAATCCGGAATGTTCTGGATGGGTGCATCGTGAATCGATTGAAAGATTCTCTCCTCATCATACTCGTCATGTGAACTGAATTTCTCTGCTGTCCGTCCTGTCAAGTAGTAAGGCGTTCTTCCCTCCACATTCAGAGATCCTTCTGGTGAAACGTCTGATTTCACAGCCGTTGTTGCTTTGGTCATCACAACCTCGTGGTGACCTGCTGCTGAGTTCTGATGATCATTCCTTGCCGCCACAGACAGACTCCTTATGTTCGCCGTTGCTCCGGCATTTCCATACATTGAGTTGGAGGAATCTCGCTGTCGTTCGCCCTGTTGAACCAGATCTGATGGATCGATTCCTGACAGCCATAAAATATACGAGCAGCAAAGGAATAGTGTTGCCGCAACTAAGTGACCGACCGAACAACTCGTTCGTTTCCCACCCATCAGGCTCCTGCTACTATGTCGGGGCACAGTCATGATCTTCTCACTGACCTTAAAGGACCGCCGAGTCTCCTGGCAACGACGCATTGAAGATGTTCCACCCAATTGGACGATGCTGCATGTGAGCTGAATTTGGGGGGCAATCGTTCACCCCAAACGTTAGGGGAAACTAATGCGGGGTACTCGGACAAGAAGGACGGGTCAGCCTCCAACAAGGGTCGCTGTTTCGGGTGCTTGCAGTAGTATTACTGCAATGACAAGTTTCACTGTTCGAGTTGGTCCCCAGGACGATGGCACTTCTGAGTCGAATAGGGTTGATGTCATTATTATTGCCATCATGGTTGAATCTCGGCTGAAAAACAGCTTCTGACAGACGGGCAGACTTGCGTAAAATGGGGGAGACGTCGCCTTTAGTCTTTTTTTTGGGTTTGATTAGTTTTGTGCTTGTTTTCGGTACGTCCGTCGTCCAAAGAAATCAGACTACCCACTCTTTGTTTCTGGTCCAAACCAGCCAGGTTCATAGAAAACCCTGTGGCAGAAACATTTGAAGTGAAGATGATAAATCACAACGCATCCAACATAAACTGTAGCTGATGACATAGAGATCTTTCTATTTCAAGCAGATTCATCGTTCCTGTCAAGATAAGAGCCATGATATGGGGCTACTACCATCACGATCGATATTTGCAAAAGCAAGGTGATGTTGACATTGATATGAATCCTTAATATATGATAGAAGATGACTACAACTTGCGTTTGATTCGATCGAGCATGCAATGCAAACTAGGCGACTTTTCACAGCACCTCTTTGCCTTAGAATAATGAAAATAAACATCCAACCTTTCCGCCTAATCGGCAAAGACTACCCCCGAAATTTCGTCATCGTTGACAGTGCAACCCCGATTAGTTTGAAACTGAACCCCCGGGACTCGGTTCACCAGACACCAAGGACTATTTTCTTTTCTTGTAGTAAAGGATTGTCCTCCACAAGTGATGGCTACGTTCAGTTTTCCACTCACGCTGGTCTGTAGTGCAAAGGTTTCCACACCTAACTCCCCAACTTTAGACCATGTCTTGCTACAGATATCCAGGCTTCGAACCGTCGAATACCGCCTTCTCGATTGGGTCGTCACTGTTTGCCCATCCTTTCTCGTGACTTGGTGGTGTTCGTAGTAGTGAACTCCACCAAAGTTGATGAGGTTCCTCCAGTTGTTGGCAACCACTATCCCACTAGCGTCTCTTGGTGCATTCACTTCATCGTCAATTCCAGAGTACGATATGTTGGCATACACATACCATTTTCCAGGAGTTTCAGGTTTCAGCGATGCCAATTGCTCGTCTGTCCAAGATGGCGATGTTGACGAAGAAGGAGGAATGTCGAAGGCCAGAATTTCCGAATGCGGGGTGCCATACGGCTCAGTTCGAAAATTCGAGATGAGTATTCGTTCTGAATCGGCAGGATCGCAGACACCTGCAGGTAGGTGAAGAGCGTTCCCATGGTCGAAACCAAAGGGCAAGCGGCCAAATGGGTGGTGCCATTTTTGTTCTTGTCGGTCGTAGCACGAAGTGTAAGGGAGAAAGGTTCCCTTATCGTGCTGGCCCTCGGTTCCACCAAATACACATATATGGGCTGGCTCATCCGGGCCTTTGATGTGGATCGGCAACGCCACACACGCACCACCAGCAAATGGAAGCCTGGGACCAGTCTCAACCTTCATCGTTTTGAGATTCACGATTCTTGCATATTCGCTGCTCCATTCCCTATTCACCCCGTGCCCATGAAATCCGCACGGGAGCCATATTTCCTTGTGCGATGGTGTTGATAATGAATCAACGACCACGCTGTACACATGATTCAGGTTGTTGAGAGGATTTCCAGCTGGATCATGGCCCTCAACCACTGTGAAGTTTTGTTTTCCAGACAATACGTCAATCCATTGTAATGTCTCAGAATGCCTGCCCAGCAATACAAGCATCACATGACGTCCACTGGGTTCCACATCAAACATAACATTGTCATGATTCCGTGTGGCTGTGGATAGACTTTTAGGTAGAATCCAATTGTTTTGAGAATCCGGGATACTCTGAATGGGCGCATCCTGAATCGATTGAAAGACTTTCTTCTCATTGTACTTGTCATTGGAACTGAAGTTTCTTGCTGTGCGTCCCATCAAGTAGTAGGGTGTACTTCCCTCCATAATCAGAGATCCCTCATCCGATTGCACATCAGCAAGAGTTGTTGGCTTGGATATCACAACCTCATGGTGACCTGCTGCTGAGCTGTTATGATCGTTCCGTGCCCCCACGGAGAGACTCCGTTTGTTCGCCATTGCTCCCGCATTACGATCCATCGAGTTGGAGACATGATGATGCTGCGGTTGTTCGTCCTGCAGAACCAGATTTGGTATACCACTTCCTGATAGCAACACCCTGTACGTGCAACAGAGGAATAGCATTGCAGCTGCTAAGTGACCCACCAGAAAACTTGATCGCTTTCCACCCGTCAGGCTCTTGTTGCTGCTTTGGCGGGTAGCCATGTTGACCTGATGATTTGTTTGGAAAAGGGCGTCTCTCCTGGAAACAATGGGATACCCTCTTTTCGGTGGAATAAGTGTTCATTTGCGCGACTGTTTCACAATCTGCCAGGGTCCCATGTGACAATGCACAGCTTGCAGCTCACTTAAAAAAAACAACTCAAACAGCGCAGTATCATTTCACGATCATAAATACATAAATATCTTTGACACTTGGTTCTCTTTTTTTTGTCGACGGGCGACTAGGGAGACCCTGGTACTCACTTAACCGTCACAAGAAAAACATTAAGTAAGAGAAGACATCTTTCCACGATCATACATACATAAATCCTTGACACCTGGTTCTCACCTTATTCATCGATGGGCGACTACTGTGTCAATGACAACATCCCAAGGGCCGAACGATTGGTGCCTCAGGCAATTTGTTTGCGCTCAGTCCAACAAATTGACGGGAAGCGGCACGACCAAATGGGAGTTGTAGTACATTGTGGCTTTTTTTGTTCACAAGAACACGAAACTCGACTCTTTCGTCGACCTCCTCATTTTTTGCAGCCGAATATATCTTCATTGGTGTTGCTGACAATAGCAAACTGCGCCTCTATATGACATGGATGGCAATGTTGCAGACTGCCTGTAACAACGACAGATCGAATCATATCCGTCAAATCCAGCACATCGAGACAATTCCGCTCAAGAGCCCCTAGAAGAGCCTTCCTGACTGGTTTGAGAAGAAGCAAGACACTCGAATCTAGGGAAGAAAGCACTGTCAAGAAGCACATGGTTCCGAATCGTAGCAGAGGTGCCAGCATGCTGAGACATACTTCAGAAGCAAACATGATTACTTGACAAATTCCACGGGACAAGTCAGAACCATTTGTTTCAAAACTTCCCGAAAAGAATGTAATTTGGATTTCTGATTTGGATTGAAGGTTGGTTTCGCTGCTCCCTGCGCTGATGGTTCTAGTGGCAGTAATAATGGCAAAACGGGACCTAGATGGTTGTTGGTGTACCTGATTCTCAAAGAATACTTGTTCAAGGTCTATTGGAGAAACGAAGGTTAACTAGCAGATGCAAATAGGAAACCAAGTTGATAACGTCAAGAAGATAAGGAAGCGCAGTCTGCGATTGGGCACGGCAACACTCCATTTCAAGAAAAATTATGGCAGAGAGAACCTTGAAGCAATTGTAGAAATAGATTAGACCTTGCCCACTAGAATCTTGCCACCATTTTCCTCTGATATAGAAGTCGATGGTTTTGTAGTTGCAAACTGCTTTTGGCGGACAGTATCGAATCTATCGAAGATAGCCAACTGGCGCCGCTCGCTGTCTGTCGTCCTGTTCGTTCCTGCTAGTCCTGCTCCGTGGTTTGTTGTGGTGTGAGATGGGGCTCAGGACTGAAGTAGTCCCGAGTCCCATCTGCCTGAAGTGCAAAGGCTAAAGCCTTTGCACCCACCTGGAAACAGTGCTAGTAGCGAAGGCTATCAATCACTGTTTTCGTCCATGAAAGGAGTGAGCTCCGGCTGCTGCCTGCCTCTTGATCAGCCGTTGCTCACTCCTCCATGCTTGCGTGTCGCAAGACTCTGCACCTTTCGTGAGACTTCTGCGACACGGCTCGCTCGCGCGAGCCCTCGCGTGAATCGACTGCGTCGATTCCCGCGTGTCTGCGACCTCTCCGACCTAGACTAGCTAGAGGCTAAACTTCAGTTCTCCGTTGCTGCTGTCTACGTTAGAAGATCCACCGGGTGCGTTTTGTTTTGTGTTCTTCTGCCTCTGAAAAGATATTCTGATTTTTCGAGTGGCCTGAGTGCAATTTGATAGTTTCCGAGCCCAAAAAGCACTCAAGTAGGAGTGCAGGTTTTCGGCTTGATAATTTTGGGTCACGTTTTTGACCCCAATCGAGGGAAGCAAAACACTAGGTTTGCTGACTGTTTATTGTAGCTAGTATGCAAAGCTCTGGGTTTATAAGTCTAGAGTGTTTAGTTTTGGACATAATGTCCTTCATCCCATGTCAACATCACTGTCGTCGTCCCCATCCACCGAAAAGGAAAATCCTGCATCCTGTTCCTCACTGGCAGTCAACATCATAGACGATTGGTCTTGACTACTGGCTGGAGTCAAGGCCATGGCCGACTTAGATCCATCTGGCTTAATGGTACTGCTAGTGTTGTCATCTGGAATCAAGGAGGTGTGTGCTAAGGCATCTGCCAAGGCTTGTTCCAGCATTTTGGTGCAAAACGGATCATCCGGTTTACGTGATAAGGATTGATGGTAATGTTCAATAGCCATATGAATGTGTCCTTCGTCTTCTTTGGAGCAACAATGAAGCAAATGGTGGCAATAGCCCAAAGCAGAATACGCACCAGGACTCTCTTTCCAACTGAGGCAAGTTGTCAAACACTCAATGGCAATATGGAATTTACGCAACTTGCGATAGGCTGTTGCCAAATTGAACAATGTTGGTTCCCAATAGGTTCCATTGGTGGCTGTTTGAAGTGTTGTGGATTGCAACAAGTCCAAAATCGTAGCTTCATCGCTGGCATTTGCGGATGGAACATAGTATCCTGTTGCCAAAACCAACGCCTTCGTCAGCCATTCAATGGCCGCTGCATATCTGGATTCTTGGTCAGTCCGCGTTGACGAGGACATGTATAAGACCCCCATTTCATTACAGACAAGAGGATCGGCCGGATTCGCCTGATGTGCAGCTTGCAAAAAGTGATGGGCCAGTACTATGTGGTTCGTCCGCAAGTATTCCATTCCAATGTACAGGAGAGAAATGGAATCGCCAGGGCTGAGTCGTTGTGCCGCCCGGAAACTCGCCAATGCTTGGTCCGATTCATCGCACATGGCAAAGGATGTTCCAAAAGCAATCCACGCTTGTGGAGAATGTGGATCCAATCGAGTTGCTCGGCAAAAGTGTCTCTGAGCGACATGATAGCGTTGACAGGCATAGTAGTAGGCTCCAACGGCAAACCATGCTTTGGAAGATTTGGGTGCTGCGTCGACCCATTCATGTGCAAGTTGGAATAGGGTTCGTTTCTTTTGAAGTGCAACGAGGGTGGCCACGTAGGTGAATCCTGCCGTCGGGCAGAGTGGATCCAAAGTGTGCAACTGCTCACACAATTCCAAGGCACGATGAAAATGATGTTGTTGGTAGGCCCGTTCGGCGGCCATGGCGAGTACTTCTGATGATTTTTGCAATTTGTGTGTTTTCCACAGTTCGTCCAACGCTACTTGCCATGAATGCTGCCTTGGGTTGTCCTTAGCATTAGTTGCCGTAGTTGCCATTGAAAGGTCCAAGTTCGCATCATGCGGAGACGTGGTTGTAATGTTTGTATCCTCCATCATCATAATTTTCTTCGGCGAAATGAGTTGGATGCTGGAAGTATCATGATTATCCTGCCAAAAGGGTGCACTGATCTCTTTCTTCTCCCTTTTGGTATGCAGCTGTGAGTCGGTATCGTCTACTACCAGTTTTGCCATGTAGTAGTCCTTCAGAAATTGATAGTGTTTGGGAAATTGGACTTGTTCCAAAATGACCTTCATGGGCGATGGATGAGATGGATCCATCATGGAGGAGGACTCCAACAATCCTTCCAAGGCTGGAACACATCGAACATCGAATTGAAGAGATCGTTTCCAAAAAATGGAAGCTCGCAGCGGATGACCAGTCTTGGCATATGCCGTGGCTCGAAAGTGCATCAATAAAGACAGCGGATGAATCGAAGTGTCTTTGTCATATCCCTTTGTTTGCTCCTGGTTTTGCAAGTACTGTTCTCCCAGTGCCATCCATGCTGTGTCGTCATCATCTTCAAATACCAAATTCGAAGTATTGGTATTCAAATTTGACGATGCAGCAATGGACGCATAGAGGGCATGGTCATCTTCCAGTAAGGCCAATATAGCTTGCCAATCTTCCAAATGGGCCAATGCTTGTACAGCCAATAGAGTAGCAGCTACATCCTGATGCTGATTCTGCAGCAAACCAGAGGTCGTTTCCAGGAGTCGGACTGCTCGTTTGTATTCCTTGTTCTGGACCATCATGGAAGCATACAAGTAGGCATCCTCTTTGGATTGTGTCTTGGCGTAGACGATACCAGCGTAAAAGACAGCAATCTGCGACGGATGGTTGGGATTCTTGGCCAGTTGACGTAACTGGTCAATCGGCATTCCATCCACCATTGAAGACTCCTTTCCACCTGATGTCTGATGTTCTGGTCCAGCTTCAGACAGCAACCTTTGAGCGTCGTCTACGTGTTCTTTTTGGGTCACCACTGATGGAAAGAACCGTTTCTGACCAGGAAGAACATTCGTGCTTGTCTTATTATTCTTCCGATTGCCGGTTGAAGAGCCAGCAGTTGAAGAGTTATAGGCAGTTGGACTTAACTTGGCTTGGACAAGACCTTGACCTAACCGAAAGCCACCTCCTGTAGCAGTTGAAGAAGAACCAATTGAAGCAACACTCCCCAGTGATGTTCGAGGCATACGCATGCGACTTTGACGTTCTCGTTCCGTCCGTTCCTCAAATATCTCATCCTGACTGCTTCGGTTGCCTTCCAGATGATGGTCGTCGCCCCCATCATCGTTTTGAGCTGCTGGTGTTTGCTGCGCGAGACGACGACTGCGACTTCGTGTCGGATAGGGAGATCTACCAGAAGGCGTTGCCATGATAAAATACGGAGAGTAGGAGGCACAGCACACCTTGGGACAACTCCTTATTTCTCACATACACATGAAAACTGTCTTCAGTGGTTGCATAAAAAACAAAAAATCGACAGCAGGAGAGATGGAAGGGAATTCAAAACCTCGCTGGCCAATGCCATCCGTACATACCTTCTAGTATGTCCTGTACATAGGCAACAGCTTAACGGAGGGATTGGCTGGCGCTTACGAACACTTTCTGTTCGAACGATACGGACAATTTGTTCGTGCCACTAGCAAGAAGATCTTGAAGAAAGCTCAGGTGGCAATCTATGGTGCCTTATTTTTGCTTTTCCAAAATATCATATTTTTTATTGCTTTACATACCTAACTTCTAATGACATGTTTAGGCTGCTAGGGATGGTGAAACTTCCTGTTCTGTACTTCTTTGACTTTCGGTATTGTTTTCGTGAAAGGCATGCATCACGTCGTTCACTTCTGCCATTTTGTCTTCAAAGGGGTTGCTACCTTCCAGGGTGGGGCTGTCGGGCCACTGCGCGCCGGTAATCTTTGTGGCCGACTCAAACAATTGAAATCCGGTTTCAATACTCAATACTTTGCCCGATTGATCGTTTTCAAAAATGGAATCCCAACCACCTCCGGCACCGCCGCCACCAGAGATTTGACCTTCCTTTTCCAGAGCTTCCGCACCACGGCCCTCGCGGGGACCACCGTTCCAAGACCAGTAGACGCCGGACTTGTTGCAACGGGGATCATGAGCCACTTGGAACAATCGTTGACCGGCTTCGTGTTCGCCCACAAATCCACCAGTGATGAATTTCATAAAGATGGGAAAGTACGCACGGAACCAAGAACGTTTCTCCCGAAACAGGGGCGATTCAGCAATGCAACCGGGATACATACTGCTAAAGGCAATTCCAGTACTCCTGTGGTACTTGGCATGCAAAAAGTTTGCCATGATCATCAAACACAGCTTGCTGTCCTTGTAGGCTTTTGCTCCAATGAAGCCATACCCATCGGCCATTTCAATGGGATTGGTAAAACCTGCCTTCATTCCATCCAATTCGTGCAAATCAGCAATGGGGTACACGCCGCCACCACCAACGGTGTTGTCATTACCAGTTACAGAGCCAACCATTGTCACGCGGGGATCTTCGGAATCCACCATGCCCGGCATGAGTTTGGAAATCATGAGAAAGTGCGACAAAAAGTTAGTTTGCATCGTTTGCTCATGGTTGTCCATACTCCATTTGGCATGACGGAGAGAGGGTTGGTAAATACCCGTGTTGCAAATGAGTCGATCGATGGGTTTGTCGCCACGGAAACGATCCACATTTTCACAGAATTGTCGGACACTCGCAAAGGAATTCATCTCGCAGTACATGGGAGTAAAGTTCTCCATGGGGAATCGGTCAATTTCGGCCACGGCTTGCATCTTGTCCAAATCACGAACGGCACCAATCACATGATATTCACCGGATCGCAACAATGCCAATGCTGCTTTCTTTCCCAATCCTGATGATGTTCCGGTCAATACGACCAACTCTGCAAAACAATGGGGATAAATGAGAATTAGAAGAATCATGGCAGAGTGATGGATCCAATCCACATGCAACCATGGTACTTACTCTTGTCGGTGTTGAGCTTCTTGTCGGACGTCTCTTTCGAAATCTTTTGAAAGATTTCGATTTCCAACGCGGCCATGTCTTCCTCGGAAATGTTGTCAATGTAGTTGTTGACGGCTTCATCCGGGAATTCTCCCAACATTTTCGACGACGCGGCTTTGGCAAATCGTTTGACGGTATTGCGAAAGATGAAGGAAGAAACCTTGTCGGCCGCAGCGGCCACTTTTTGACGTTTGGTGACTCGGGTAACGACTTCGGGTTCGGAAATGCCAGGACGGCCCATTTCCCGCATGCGTTTAAGTTCTTGCTTCTGAACTTGAGCCTTGGTGACAGCACCAATCACCTTGAGCGTAGGACAAGGACTGGTAACGACCTTGACCTTGGGCCAATCTACCTTGGTGACTTCTTGGGCTAGTCGAAACAGCTTGTAGGCCTGGTCAATATCATATGACTTGGTGTCATCCTTGTCGTCACACATGACAATCGATCCATCCTCATCACTCGTTTTCCAAGAGACTCCTGACTTGGAACTTGCCTTGGGATCATGAATGACTTCAAAGAGACCATTGCCAGAGGTATCACTTTTGGGAATGGATACATGATTGAAACTCACATGGTTCAGCTTGTGGTACTTTTCATGTAGGAAATTGGTCAATAGCTTTTGGCATAGTTTGGCATCGGCAGCCGCTTTGACGGCATTGAACTCGGTACTTCCATCGACCATCGGAGCGTTCTTGAATCCAGATTCAAATCCCTTGAGATCCATCAAATCGCCAATTTTCGAATTCTCAGCAGCAACCTCCGGTGGACACACCAACGTCAGGCGTCCATCGAAACTGTCCTCCATTCCACCCAACAATAGACCCGCCATTAGAAAGGGAGATAAGAAATTGGTTTGAATGGTTCGTTCGTGATTGTCCTTGGTCCATTGTACTTCTGCCTTCAGTGGCTCTTCCACTTCTCCGGCATGACAGACTAATCGATCGAGAGACTTGCCCAATCGAAAATCTTGTACTTGACTGCAAAAGTTTTGAACGGAATCAAAGGATTCCAAATCACATTCCAGGGGAGTAAAGCCGTCTTGTTCCGGGACGCTGGCGAGATTGCGGACACCGCCAATTACATGATATTCTCCGGTTGCTAGCAAATCTTGTGTTGTCTTCCTTCCTAGTTCTGATTCTGCTCCAGTCAAGACCACCAGTTCTATATTGGCGAAGGAAAAATATTTAAGGCATGCCCATATCAGCAGCAGATAACACCACAATGCTGAAGAACTTACTCTTGTCACCAAAGCGTTCTGTGGCAATCTGTTGACTTCTATCCCTTGAAGGAAGTTTCCAATTCTTCATAAATTGAAAACCATCAGCAACAACGACGAGCGCTGCCGAAAGCAGGAGTGATGTAAGTCTCATTCTGTGATGCTGTTGTTGACACAAGAGTTGGTGGGAGAAGGACGACAATATGGCTCCTGCTGCTTGTGATGTCTTCTACAATCCGAATCCATTTGATGGGGAGACATATCTTCGTTCGTCAAGTTGAGGTAGAAGAAAGGAGAAGCCCGCTGGCAGACAGACACCAGCCAGCAGCTGCGTACAACCCCAAAGGAACACATTCTGCTTCCACGAGGAAGATACACATCCGGGTACTTACCATTCCATGGAACGTATCCAATATTTGGTCAACGAATACTGACGCACGTGATGGCCAATCACAATTTCTCTATAGAGTGTGACCAATCACAATTTCTCAGTAGCTCTTCAGGCAAAGAAGGGGGAAGAATATACCTTCAACTTGTCTCTCTCTTCAACATCTAAATATGACGCCCTACTACCCACCACCACTTGTGTTGAACAAACAGAAAGAACAATTATATCTGGTAAAGCATTACTAGTCTTGTGTGATGGGATCACTGGTTGGAATCTCTTGATATCCTACTCGTCCCCGACGTCGTCGAAACATGGTCGTGATAGCTACAAAGGAAACTATCATTGCTGTTACAAAAATGGAGAATTCACCCAGAACCGGCCCTTCCGAATGCCATCCGAACAAACTGGCAGATAGGCTCGAAGTGTTATGGTGGTGGTGGTGTGAGTGCTTCTTGAGACCGACTTCCACCAAGCGACTGACGTTCCATGGAAGACTATTGATCTCGTACAAGATGGAACCCAAACACCATCCCAATTTTTGATGATCCAACGTATCGACCGCTGTAATTTTGTAGTCTTCTGGAAACTCGTACCCTGTTGTGAGCATTTCATACACAAAGATGGCCCGAAAGCACATTTGATGAACTTCATAGTCATGCACGCCATGATCCAGATTGTCATTGTACTTGGTTAAATTGTCATAATCCATTTCACAAATTTCTCGAGCCTTTTCTTGGACTTTTTTGATCGCAGACGTTTCCTCCAGATCCAAGAACTCCCAAATGTCGGCGAAGTTACTAGTGGCCAAAAAGCCACCAATGGTGGATGTATTGATCGGCAGTGGTGGCTGATAGACACCGGCAAAACTTGCATCACCATCATGAGAGAAATCTACCCACTCCAAATTGGCCTAGTATAGTTGCAACAACAAAAAAACAATCAACCAATGAAAGATGAAATGCAGTGAGAACCATGCTTGCTGGCTAGATCATTTCGTCCATCAGAAAGAAACAATGCTCACGTACATCCTTTCGCAGCAACAATCTTGCCATTCTCGAACATTGTTCAAAGTCGCTCTTGGGATTGATCATCGTAGTGTTGTACGGAATGCTTTGGTTGCTGTTACGTGGTAGCAAAAATCCCTTTTCCGGATTGGTATGAATCCAAGAGGAAAACGTCATATTGAATCCGGGTGGCAAACAGGGATTGATGTTGCTAACTCCCAAACCATTGTTATACAGGCGGGCATTCAATCGAGACCAAGCGCCGTTCACACCAAAGTACAGGAACGAATGGACGTAGATATTCCAATGACGGGCGCCACCCAATTGCATCTTGAACAAGTTGGCCATGACGTCTCCATTGGGCTCAAAGAATGCAATTTGAGTCGAAGCACCACCCATTTCAATCATGCCATAACTTTGGTAGGATATGGAAAAAGGAAGAAAAAACAGAGCGTAAGATTGGTCATCAGAAAGCAATATTGGATGAAGTCAAGAGAGAGAACAGACAGAATACATATATGATAACTTACGTCAAGTTGGGGCTCAATACAGTTCCTGCACCTTCAGAACTCTCTACCAAGGTTCCCTTGATGTAATTGACAGCCGTCCAACCGTAGATGGCTTCTTCTTCGCCACTAATAACACGGGCACGTTCATCGTAGAACTGAAAGGGATTAAAGGAGGGATCATGAAATATTTTTCGAACCTTGGAAATGATTCGAATTCGATCCGCTGTGGAAAGCGTCCGAAGACCGCCCGTCGCCTTGAGGTAGATAGGATATGCCTCCCAATCATCTTTCTTATCCGCCAAGACAGATTTGGTAAATTCCATGAGAGGTTCCAGATACTCTTCCATGGCCTTTCCCAGTTTTTCATCATCTGTAATATTAGCCAAGAAATCAAGTCCTGGACGCAATCGATTCGTCCACCGACTGTTCGTGGTAGGCAAGGACAGTTTGTACCCATTCAGTGCATGGGTGATTTCATGTCGATGGTACAAGAGCCGTTCAGGGAATTCATAAATATGAAGACGAGTACCTTGCGATCCAGCATCAATCATCATGGCGTGGAAGGTATCTGGATCTGGTTCTGGTATTTTCTTCTTCTTTTCCTTCTTGGACTTTTTCTTAGACTTTTTCATGCGGCGGCCATCAGCCCGGTCATGTTCATAATCCTCCATCAACTGTCTCTCCTGAAAGAGATCCCAGGACTTTTGCTCTTCCACATCATGCTTTTCTTCATTGCAGTTCATCATCGACGTTGTATTGACCCTCTCTATAGAGTATTGTATTTGACCACAATATATCAGCTAGAGAATGACCTTTGCTTCTGGCCTGCCGATGATTCTGCCACATCGGAAGACCAGAAGATATTTTTTTGGACATGCCAACTTGGCAGTAGTAGTTGTGGCCACCTGAACCGCTACGTAGTAGCCAAATGTGAAATACGTATACATTTCGCTGAAATCTTGCGGCCTGAGGATATTCTAGTCGACTTAGTCAGAGAAAAGGGAAGTCACCGAGATCTTCTCAACACTTCCACAAACCTGAAGAAGGAACTGCCGCATCTAGCTAGCAATAATAGTCCTTCGCACCAAGTGACCAAATCAAGACCAGTATTTGGGAAGAAAAATCAGCACCAAGTGAAACATAGGAATGCAGAAACCAATGATCAAACCAGCATTTTTGTCGATTTTCAAAGTGAGAAAGAGACAAGAATATAGCGATCGCAATCTTGTCGTTCTCCTCGTCGTTCGAAAGAGAAATGAATGATAGCAGAATGAGCACCCACATCTTCCAATTTTCTTCTCGAGTTTGAGGGATCGTTTAGTCCTTCACGTACGTACCTCAATCGGGTGGTGAGTTGACGTACAAACACATTTCGTTTACGATGCTATTTTCGTCCGTTATCGTGCAAGAAATGCACCCAACGAACAAAGATTCGATTGACACAAAAGATTCTATCGTACCTTTTTTATTCCTGATAGATTCGTCTTGAATCTTGACTGCAGTCTTTTCAAACCCTATCACTTATTGAATAGGCCTTTGTATTTAAGGACGTTTCTGTTTATGTACCACTATGGTGAGCCTTTCCTACTGTTCTTTCACGTTCGTTCTACCAAACGGCGCGTGATCCTGAGCAGACAAACGTTCAGCCAACCAGGATCTCGTCATTTCTCAATCTCTCCAATCATTGTTTACACATCGGTTTCCTCGAAGAGAGATAATATCTACCTATTATTCACTCATCCATCATCAGCAACCCACTCAAGACGACAACATGGATCTATTGCGACGAAGAAATCTCAATGGCTTGGCCCAAACCGCTGCCAGCACCGAGAATAGCATGATTCGCAACAGTGGTATTGCTCCCCCTTCAGCTTTGAAGAGTATGAACATTGGGAGTAGCCATCCTATTTTGCTCATGGTGCTACTCTTGGTCGGTGCGATTGTTGCCTGTGCCTACTTGAACTGTTGGATCGAGAGTATTCGGCGGCGGAGGCGTGCTGCCAAGATAATGACACAGACGCCTCTCGACAAGGGATTGGACTAAAGTACAGTCCCCCTTTTTCCTTTCAATCGTGTGGGCTTTTTCCTCCCGATCAATTCAGTTGTCGACATCGACAGACTCATTACATTCAATCATTTATTATTTCCTATAGAATACATTGCATAAATCAACTTTCACACAGATAGTTCAAGTAGATGAGATATACCTGTTCAGAAAGGATTGTTAGAATAGAGTCTTGGAAATAGGGCGACGATTGGGTAGTTCATCTTATTCAGTGGATGCTCTCTGTTGCTGAAGTCAATTATCTTCATTCATTAAATTCTATTGCATGATTCGCTCTACATGTTCAAAACAGAATCATGCAACGGATGGAACAAACTCTTTACAACTCCAAAATAACTGTAGGGCCCAACAGACTGAGGACCACTGGAAGAAAAATGAGCCCATGCGTCATTCCAAGAACCACCAATCCCAAAAAGCTGAAGAAGATCGTGCCAAAGACTTCACTTGAAGCAAAGACAAGAGGAAGGACTCCCAAAAACGTAGAAATGCCTCCAATGAGGATGGACGTTCCCATCGTCTGCATCGTGTCCTTCACTTTCGCTTCTCTTGTCAATTCTTTCGACTCGTAATATCGCAGTTGGATATGAAGCAAAAAGTCCACAAGCAAACCAATCGACATGACAAGAGATATGTAGCTCACTGCATTCACAGCAATTCCACAAAGTTGCAGGAACCCCAACAGATCCACATAGAGAATCGAAATGATGGGAAGGACAAACAAGATAGACGTCCAATGGGGGACGAAAACCAAGGAAATGACAGAGACAGCGGTGACTCCAAGGATTGTTGATAGCATCAATTCATAAGGAGACTCGGAGTAGAACTGCCAGGCGTAGTAGAGTTCAAAAAATGTGAAGAACTTCCAGTCTTCACGATCGACACCAGCGTTGGCAGGTTGACGCTCGGAAACGGCTCGTTGGGCTTCCAGGGTATCAACTTGGTCCACGACGTTCTCTTGATCCACAACAGTCATTCGTACCTGCGTACGAGAGGCTGTGATCTTGCCACTATCGTCACGAACAATGCTTTTAGTGTAAAGCCGATTGAACACAGGAACGGCAAGAAAGGCTGAAATCTGCTTCTCGAATTCGAGTTCAGTCATTGCTTCCGCGACAGTGCCAGTGGCATTGGAGGGGAACGCATCCCTATCGGAAGATGGAAGCGTCGCAGCGATCTCAGCAACAGATTGGTTGGAACTGACAAACGTCTGAAAGTCTCGAAGCCAGAAAAACTCGGGTTGCGAGTCCACTTGATCCAGAGCGACGATCGCGTTCACATAGTCTATCATCTGTTCTTGGACGACGAGATCGCCTTGATCAACGTCTCGAAAGACGATAAACGGTGCAACTGCAGATCCACCAGTAAACCTATCAAAGGCATCCCAAAACTCGCCAACATAGCTTGGAGAAGGAAGGACGTCCGTGAACTCAAATCGTTGTTCCAGGAGGGATGCACTGTAGGCCAGTCCTCCAAACATGCCAAAGAACACAACAAGAACAAGAACCTTGACAGCTGGGATCATCAAAAATTCGCTGAACCAAACCATAAATCGATCAAGACCATTTTCTTCTGACTTGAGCTCCTCCACCTCCACTTCTTCTTCGGCAGTTGCCCCATCTTGTCCAGCAGGTGCTGCAAAGCATGTGCAGCAATCTC
>JAAMXS010004155.1:0-13062 GCA_019693525.1 Cylindrotheca fusiformis | reverse complement strand
TCTTCACAACACTCGCATGTGGGTTTTTCCATCCCCTCTTTTTTAAATAAACGAGTACTGGAATCCATCCGATTCCTTTGACTCTTTTCTTCGCGTGCGCAACATCGTTTAAAATAACGGCAAGTACTGGTCAACGATCACTTTCATTATCAATTTCTTCACGAATAATACCCTGCATACCCCATCCGCATACCAATCAACGGCATTCATTGCTCCGCTACGGATAGTTTTCGTATGGACCTACTAAGTGCGGAAAATTTGGCCCGAGTACGCCTGTGTTTCATCTCTATGGAAAGTGAGGAAAGCTGAGAAATTGCGCCGGTTCTTCTTGATCCAGGATGGCTGAACAAGAATTGCGAGTCTGACAACCCCAATACTTGACTGTGACATGCCCTTTTGGTGCTTATAGCTATAGACCATGATGATACGACAACGCTTCGAATTGCTTTTGCTGTTGCTACTGGCAGTTATTTCTCAGACTGTTCAAGGAAACGACGACAGGTATTATGGGAATCGATATTACCAGAACAACGATGATGCTAATAATAATGGAGAAGAGGACCAACAAGATGAGGCTGGAGATGATGCGGAAGCAGCAGCAGGGGATGATTATGTTGCAGCGAACTATAATGACGATTGGGTCGAGAGCAACAGAAACGTCGATGATGATATGTTCCATTGGAGTGATCAAGTAGGATTTGATGGTGTTTCGATTATGCCCGTTTCCTGTGTCAATTAGTGAGTTCACCAATAGAGCAACTAGCACACCTGTTGTAGTTCTCATTTCTCACTCACATTTTCTTGCCCTTTCCTTTCTAGCAATAATGGTCATATGATCAAGTTTTCCTTTTTCCAAAGCGATAGCAGCTATCAATGCCATTTCAATGAAATTGGAACCTTCGTTGTGTCCATTGCCCACTACATGAGAGCTTACTTCAACTATCAAGCACTCAAGTATGGGCAACAATTCTATCTTCCCAACGATGCTGGTTACTTGAACTGTGTACAACTTGATGAAACTTTGAATTCTGATGAACCCCTCTATGCAAAGATTGGTTGCCAGGATAGAGAAACCTATACATCAACAAAACTTGCCTTGAATGTATACACGGATGCGCAATGTTCGGAGCCTTACGATGATGGGAAGCCATCTAAATATCACTCAACGAAAGGCTACATGGTCAATGGAGCCCTAGTTTCAACTGCTGTGACATTTCGTCCTCCTTTTTATAAGTGCGAAGGTTGCCAACCAGATGAGATATCTGAAACGTTTAACAAATACAAGGTCAGTTGGTACGATGACGATTACATCAGTGAACATGGAGAGAAACAAGAATACGACCAGGACCAAGCTGGGGACGATGATGGCCAGAATCAACAAGATGACTACTTCAATGATGACTTTGCCGATGACTACTACGCGGCGAACGATGATGCCAATAGAAACAGATTTCTGGCAGAAGAAAAGAATCCCTTTCGTTCGGAGTTGCAGCCAAAGCAACCCGAAGCCGCTAAAGGTGAACTAGAGGTAAGCATATGTTGCCATGTTTCCTTGAAGATTGTTGTTCCAGTCATTCACTCTAGTCTTCGATCGCAAAACAGGCCTATGCAACAGAATTCTGGCAAGGCATTGAAAGATATCAGCGACAACTTTACGATAACAATTACGATATAGGAGACTGGAGCATGTGCGCTCAAGTTTTCAAATACGGAGTTTGGTGTGACGAAGGATGCCGAAGCTTGGACCAGTTTCGGACAGACGTTTGGTCTGTTGCGGATATTATCCTTTTGTCCCTCATGTGCACATTCTTGGCAGGAATGATGCTCCTCATAGTTGCTAAGCGCTTAAAAGCTGCCGAGAAATCTAGAAGGTTCAGCAACAGATCACCGATGCCCGGTCTACCACCACTCGCAATGTTGGGGTTGTTCATTTGTGTCATGATAATTATCTCGGTTCTGGCCGGATTGCGTTTTGTCAACCAGACGCTGACCTTTGCGGTCGTTGCTTGCGTGTTAGTCTTTATCTACATGCTCAAACTGACGTTGTTTGACAATACAAGAAGGCCAGTCTTATTGGCAGCAGCAAACGCCGATTGGGACACCGACAATAGTTTCGACGAGCGCCTATACTATGGTGGCAACAAATTCTAATACATTACTTTTTGTACTGCTCTTATGTTTCTTATTATTCAAAACTTCAGTCCTTTGACTATTTCAATTTTCCTTCCTTGGAAGCCACTTCGAGAAACTTCTCATCCCACTTTCCCAATTCCAGCTTGGCGATAGCATCATGAGTCTTTGCCTCAAGATACTTCTTGTCCCAATCTTCCAGGGCTTTCTTCGTCTCGGCATCTAGATTCAACAAGCCGGTGGAGTTGTTTGGAGTCCGGTCGTTACTGCTATCTTTGTGATGATTTAGGAAATTCCGTGTGATATCTCCAAACTGGTATGACTCCTTCCCAACAACTTTCTTGAGTACATTTTTTGTCAAGTCCCCAAACTGATAGTTCTTGTTTCCAGTGAGAGCCTGCTTGGTAAAATCGCCTAGTTTATAATTCTTGTCCCCAGTAACAAATTCTTTCATCCGAGAATCCACTTCTCCTGCGAGCGTACCCACTACCTTTTCAGACAAATGCTGAGCCACGCTAGCCTCCAAGAGTTGTACAACTACCCGGATTGGGAGTATGCTTGCCACTGGTTGTATGTTAATCCCTACCAACGCAACTATCTTGAGCAATAGCCAGACATCCTCCGAATTATACTCTCCGGCTTGCAGCCTCCGAATGACTTCTCGAGACAAGTCCCCAAACTCATAGTCTGGTTTGTTTGTGATGCCCTCCATCAACTCACTCACTTTGGTGCGCCCCTGCTTGTCCAACCATCGAGAAAAATCGCCTAACATAAGCCCATACAGTACGACAAGTGAGTCAGCAACGTGAATCACGAAAATGGTGAACTATTGCATATAAAAGCATCCAGATGCCCTACCAAATTCGTATTCTGACTTTCCAGTCAATGAGTTGACGTCTTTTTTCGCCTTTCCAAGCACGCTGCGTGTTATATCACCAAATCTGTAGCCGTCCTCCTTGTTCCGTGCACTCAAACTCAAATCTTGTCTGCTTGTGCACGGTCTATTATTCCTAGGTGGCAGAAGGGTGGAGAAGGCGGACGTGCCGCCCAAGAGATAAATCCATAGGACCAAGAGATGTAGCACAAAGAAAGTGGTTCTCAGAGATTGTGGTCCGGCCATCATGCCGCTGTGCCATAGATACAGTGTGTCACAAAAGCATGATACTCCCTGTGATGATCAACAATAATGCACCATAGATTTGGTTCAAGACTAAATTGTTCTCTCCAAGCATGTCCGACTGCTTCGAATGGACACATCTCAATAACCAGATTGAGACTGAAGGAGTTGCACCTGGCTACAAGTAGCGCCCAAACTGCGACGAATCGCTCGTCGCAATAGGCAGCCACAGCAACATTCAGGAACAGCCAATTTCGTTGTTTGGCAGCTTACGAGATTGAACACAAACCTTTCTGTCTCGTGTTAGGATTTGGATGTAGCCGACATGACCTGGTATCGGGACTTGTGACTCCACTATTGTCCACGACCCGCGGAATCCACCGCCAGGATTGCACTGGACAGACGTGAAAGCGACCGAAAAACGACACTCTTGAAGTCGCTGCTTTTCTCACATTGCCCAAGCAAGCTACATTATTCAAAAACTCGTCGGGACGGCACTGTATTCTGGACTTCCTCTGTTGGAAGCAACATCATTGTTGGGACCACTGTAGCTCATCTCACTCTTTGCTGGAGTCTCAGAAGAAGGATATCCTGTGCAAGAAAACTTGGGATAATCTTGTTCTCCACGCTTCGATTGTACTTGTTCGTGACGCCATGAGCTGCCCTGTCTGTTTTGAGGATGACACAAGTGCGCTGATTCGATTATGCTGTGGTCACTCCTGCTGTCAAGACTGTCTAAAGCGCTGGTTTGAGACGGAAGAAAAAACAGGACAGTCACTACCTACATGTCCTGTAGAGACGTGCCGCAGAGCTCCCGAGTCATCCATTATTTCTGCAGTTTTAGGACGTGCCTTTGTTCCTGCTGGATCTAATACTAAAAAGCGAAAGAGCGTAGCAGTGGATGAATCCACACAAAAATGGATGACGGAAAATACGTTGGAATGCGGTGGCTGCCAAACTCCATTGATCAAGAGCGAAGGTTGTGATAAATTACAATGCCTTTGTGGATATCGAGTCTGTTGGAATTGTCGAACTCCCGGCGCTAAATGTCGCTGCAATCCAGGCCATGCTTTTGTGAATAATATTACCGGGCTTCCCTCTTGGGGAAGAAGCAATGTGGCCTCTCCCAATGAATTGCAAAATTTCAAACAGTTTCTAGAGGATGAAAAACGCACTACCAGCTTGTCCATGTTCGCTCACTCAACATCCTTTGGACCTCCCAGCGACGCAGCATTCATCAGATCCCTGCTGGATTCTTCTAATACTACGAATCATGCCCATCCCATCAGGCCTCCCCGAAGAGGTCTCAGTTTTGGTAATCGGGATCGCTTGGCCTCACGATCTTCTCGCGCTAGAGCCAGACAAGATCATCCAATGATTCCTCGGAAACAAAGTCTCTACAATGCTGCCCTTCCTGATAGGGAGCGTAAAAGTGTTGGTGAAAGTGGTGGCGTTTTCCACGATACTAATTATTACTCCATTTCCAGCAAGAGAAGAAGAAATATGCCGGCTCAAGATAATCATAAGCAACAGGAAGATGATGTTGCTCAATTCGAAAAAGATATGGAACGAGCAATGCGCTTGTCGACCATTGGCGCGTCCACAACAGCTACTGCTGCGTTACCCATTTCTCCTGTCCGTTTCTTTTCGGCCGGAAACACTGCTACCAATCCACATTGGATTGAAGACGATCGAATACCCGCGGCCCGCAACAATCTAGCATCCCTATTTTCCTCTGGAAAATCCGCCAATGATCCAGTTTGTTTGGATGACGATGATCAAATACGCGCGGCCCGCAGCAATCTAGCATCCCTAGTTTCCTCTGGGAAATCCGCCAATGATCCAGTTTGTTTGGATAACGATGATCAAATACCCGCGGCCCGCAACAATCTAGCATCCCTATTTTCCTCTGGAAAATCCGCCAATGATCCAGTTTGTTTGGATAGCGATGATGAAAAGTGACGATGAGAAGGTGACCAAGACCCTTGTGAAACAAAAGCCAGCCGCAATATCCTGGAACAAATAATACTAATATTTTAGGGAGGATAAGAATTTATTCCTCTGAGCTGTATGGTCCATGTTGGGTGGAATGGAAGTTAAGACTAAATCAAATTAACCTAAAGCCCGGAGACACACCCGGATGACAATGATCTACAACGCAATAAACAAAATCTATATAGCTATGCACTGTGCGTGCTGTACAAGTATTGAGAGCAATGAGAACATCATGCGAGATTGTATGTACCGGTTGTAAAGTGCTGGGTACTGTAAACAGACAAGCAACAGTTTTCGGGGATTTAGGGCGAGTACCAGATCAGTTTGAATCGCAAGACTCAGCGTCATCTCCAAGTCGGAGAACTCCGAAATGAAGACACCATTTATTTTTTCAATACAGGAGCAGGGAGATGACTGAAAAAGCATGCTATGGAGGGCCGTGGTTAGTTTTAGACAAAACAATAACTATTCTATTATAAACAAACCAGCTTAACAATAGTACAACAATGACATATGCATTTAACATCAATCGACCACCAATGGAGCCTTCCTGTGTGCCAAAAATGCTGGGCTAGAAGCGTGACGGTTTATTCTGTTTGTCCGAGGCGATGTAGCATGGGTTTGTTTCGACACTTCAACAGGTTCTTCAGTCTGCCTGGGATGAGAAGTTGTCCTACCTTTGCCTTTGGGAGAAAGCTCTGGCGACGACCGCAAAGCTCCCTTTTTCCCCAACATATTCGAAGGGCTGGAAGACCGGGTTCCATCCCCACTTTTGACAGAAAACACTGGCGATACCATTGGTGGCCCGGTTGGTTTTCTTACACTAGAATCCAACATAGTTCGACTAACACGCCGATTTCGATCATCTGCGTTCTTACCAGGCGACTTAGAATGCGTTCTCCCTGGAGACTTTGATAGTCTCTTTGTTGATTTGCGACTGCTGACTGACGAAGGTGTGGATAGGCCAGTCCGCCCTTTTCTACTGTGAACTGACGGAGGTGTACCAACCACAGCTCGAGTCCTGCGAAAGCTGTCAGGTGGAGGAGAAGCATCCATTGGGGATTGGGACCGATCCAAGGCTTCTGCTCTTCGCAGTACTGCTTTTCGGGTCCTCTCACTTGGACTCTTGCTAGGATTACGAAATGATCTTTGACCTCGTTCGCTCCTTCCCCGATTCTCACTCACACTTTTCTCAAACGTTCCAGTGCTGCGGCGTCTAGCTATGCCCCTCTTCGGACTTCTCTTCCTTGCATTTCCGATCGTCGCTGATGGAGGAGTGCCGCTAGAAGTCCTATTCCTGCGAGAACTCTCAGGTGGAGGCGGAGCATCCAGCGGAGATGAAGATCTTTCGGAGGATGCTGCATGCCGTTGCAATGCTTTTCTAGACCTCTCACTTGGACTCTTGCTGACATTGCGATATGTCCTTTGACCTCTATCCGCCCTCAGGCCTTTTTCACTGGCAATCTTCTCAAACGTTCCAGTGCTACGGCGTCTCTCTAAGCCCCCTCGTGGACTGTTCTGCGAATCATTGAGCGGCAAGTCCGCTCCCAGTTGATAACTGAGACGTCTGGAATTCAAGCGCCTGACGTTTGGACTCTCAGCCCTCGAAGACGCACTGGCCCTTGTGCATGGTGAGGACAAGGATCGTTGAATTTCGCTAGGACGATCTCGTCTTGTAGGGCTTCTGATTGGTGTGGACTTCCCCCTTGTCATTGACTTTTGTTGGTCCGACTTCGGAGAAGCAGGAGTGGTATCACGGCGCTTTCTCGAAACAACACTAGGCGATTTTGACGTCTTCTCCCGTGCGGAGTTTTTGGATTGCTTTGTCCTTGTAGTGTTGGGCGATCTGCTTGCTTTCTTCTTTCTTGCGGGCAGATCTTTCCCGTCCGACTCACTTGGAACCTTCTTCCCTTTCTTATCAGGAACTGGTGATCGAGACTTTCTCCCTTTCTTTGACTTCGCACTGTCCAACAATTGACTTTTTGGTGTCTTGGTCTTTGGTGGCGATGGAACAGTCTGTGGTTCATCAACCTTTGAGTTGAACCGACCAAGTTCTTGCATTTTAGGTGGTTCCAAAGCTGGTATTGGGTGCGTCGATTCATCCAATTGCTTATTCTTCGCATCATTTCCCTGAGAATCCCAAACATTCTTCATGCTTGGAGGATTCATTGAGGGAATTGGATGGGTGGATTCGTCCAGGGTGGCTTCAATCTTTGATCTGATCGTTGACTTTCTGCTTGTATTGGTTGTTTCTTCTGGTTCCTCTGATCTATAGTTTTGGTGATCTTCCAAATGTTCCACAATGTAAGAGAGACTTGTGTCTTTCTCCGTGCTGGAACTTGGTGTCTTCGAAAAATCCAGGACTTTGGATTCCTTCGTTATTGTTTTTGTTGGTCGCGAGGGTGAAAATTGGGCATACGAGACGGATTCCGAATTGCTAGCTTCGAAAAAGTTGATCGTTTCTCTTACTTTTCTCATTGAAGACTCCAGGGCCTCAAAATTTGCTGAGTCATTCATCGTTGACTGTGATCCTGACAACACATCTGAAGCACTTGGTGGAGCTAAGAAAGGTAGCAGATGAGAGGACTCGTCCAGCGACGCTGCAATCGCGGTTCGTATGGTCGATCGCCTAGTGCTTGAAGATTGTTCACCATCGGAATCGATTTCAAATGAATCACTATCACTATCACCAAGAATGTGGTCCAGAGAACTGATACTTGGGGCTTTCAAGCTTCTGGTGCCTTGTGGACGAAGCACCTGTTCGCTGCCGCCGGTTCCTTCCACATCTGATTCTTCGCTACCTTTCGATGCGCTTTCTTCGGAAGATGAAACGCCAATGCGTTGCAACGTGCTGTCCTTGGAGGGTACCGTGGTCTTCACGTAAGTCGTGCTCGAGCATGATGGTGGTTTCAGGACGGTTACATCGTCTTCAACATTCAAAGTCGCGCTTGACTTTCTCCGGAACACTTGTGTTAGCTTCCCCATGGATCCTCTTCTCCCCTTGTCATTGCGTCGCTGCCCGTGCTCCATCTCTTCAGTGTCATTGCTATCAAAGGCTCCTCCCTTCGGCACAGGACTTAGCATTGGAACAAAGTCATCTTCCTCCAGCTTATTCGTCTTCGAGGAACGTTTTCGTCGAAACTTGAGGAGCATGAGTGGCAATTTGATTCGGTTGCAGTTATTGGCAATACTGTAAGAGTGATGATCAGAACATGCAAAGTGTCTTCGTATAGAGAAGCTATGATGCGTTTTTGTCTTCTTTTGCTGCTTTTCACCACCGTTCTGTCGGAGTTGGATGAAAGCGGATATTTCCTCGACCATGGACTTTTCTGTTCGAGTTTTTCTCTTATGTATGTGCAGCCTAAACATTTAATGGAACTCCAAAAGGACCTTGAAACATCGTGAAGTCTATGACCACTTTAAACGGACTAGTCTTCGGTTAGCTGTGATCACTTATAAGGAAAGCCTCAGAGCTTAAGTTTTTGATAATGACACCAAGATTGAATTCCAAATGCGATGATTTGTTCTTTAAATGTTATCTACTGGAAGGTCACGTATGGCTGCTGGCAACCCTATTCTTCAGAGTTCTTGTCAGATAAACGGTATTGGCCAGACGGGCGCACAAGAAACAAACAATGGCGGCGCGTGTTTGGGAATTAACCGTCGTCAACCTTGTTGTTCAACAACAACATATATCCTAAGTTACTTGGAAATGATATTTGCGCTCCTTGTCCCTTTTTGATTGCTGGCGCTTTCAACCAAATAAAACCATGAAGCGCATCCAGCTCAATATTTAGTACTTCTTTCCACATTTTGATCTCTTGAGGCTGAGCTACACAAGAGTCAACCATCTGGACAGAAAGGAGCAAGCTTTGGAATTGGACAAAAATACTCAATGAATAGTTAATTAATACTGTAATCTCTATGTTACAGGACTGATGCCAATGGTCTCTTGGCCCTCCTTGACCACCATACTGCAAAATACACCATCATATGTGTCTGTGCGTCATCAGCTCCAAGGTGGAATCGTGCATGTTTGGCGAAAAACGGTATGGATACAAACGCTCACATTTTCGGCAATGAATTGGGAACGATGAAAATTTTTTTGGCCGCCATGCAAGAGTCGCACTTGTATAGATCAAATCGTGGAACCAACGACGCCACTATATGAAAGTAAAAGATCGGCAATCATAAAGAGAGAGAGAAAAAGCACAAGAGAGATCATGGAGAAAAGGCATTTAGCTCCTCTGGAGATTATCAGTGTCTTGGAAGCACCGCCAACGGACAAGAGCGAAGAAGCAGTGGACGGAGACGTTCTGATAATAAACGATTCCACAACTGCTACAGGAGATGAATACAGTACTTCGTTATTATCTCTGAAGTCAAAGAAAACACCAGAATCAGGTAAGACTGCCAAATCAACAAAGACGCCAAAATCCACAAAAACACCAAAGACAGCCGAAGCCAAGAATGGAAGCAGCAGTGGAAGCTCAAAATCTACAAAGAAGACTGCGAAGGGCTCAAGCAAAGGTTCAAAGAAAAGTTCAGGCAAGGGTAGTAGTGGCACGGATAAATCGAGCAAGAAGAGTTCCAAGAAACATCCACCAATTGTACCGCCTCCCGACAACACCTTTTTCCCCAACTGCGTATACAGAACAACCATTGAGCGTGAGGAAGTTTATGAATGTGACGCTCGTCAAGATTACCACTTTGATACCGAATGGGTTACGTTGGATTCTACATTAGTTTGTCCTGCCGAGGATGTCCGTGAAAGAGGTCTAATTGCTGCATCTCGAGACAGTTCTGTCGGTTGCGAATGTAGTACGGAACGGACTACCTGGATCTTTTGGGTTTTGGGGATCGAGGATACCACAGATTCAATCTCCTGTACGTGCTCGGCATGTGAGGCGAGTACTCCAATCGGTTTGCGATATGGCTTTGCATATCAATGTGAAAGTGCCATAACTGGACAGTGTGTCAGCTTTGATTGTGAAGCGAGATGCAATGGGGACGACCCTGCCATTCTACCTCCCTTGATACCTGAAGAAAGCGAGGCACCAACCATCGTGGTACCACAGACGCCACCCCCGACGCTGGAACCTACACGGATTCCGACACCCAATCCGACACCCTTTCCTACTACACCCTTTCCAACACCGGTTCCAACACCGGTTCCGGCTCCCATATCTACTAGATCTGGAGCATACAATGATCCCGTTCTTTCTTCCCCATGGATGATGGTGATTGCTGTATTGTTTTGTCATAGGATGCTTCATGACTAGTAGTAGTAGTAATAATACCAAAAAAAGCCACCGCTCCTCAATTGGCGCGATAACCCTGTAGTCTTGTGTTGTAAATATATCAACGGGGTAACACAACAAAAAGATATTATTATAGAAATTTGGTTTGACTAAGAATCCTACTAGTAGTAGTATCGAATGCTCAGGGGAACACTCCAAGGCGTCACGTAGAGACAGCGGGGCGTTTGCATTTTGTGGATGGTACCAATTTTGTCGTTGGGGGTGCATTGACTTGTTGTGTAAGTGTCATCATTTTCCGTTTGGACATGGCTTGGCAACCGTTCAGGAATGAATCCTACCACATTCCATCACCTCGAGATTGAATCAATTGCTAGTAGTGGTGGTTGTGGTGGTGGTCGTAGTTTGCGCTGACGCTGTATTTTTTATTTCTTCAACAACGCGGCGCATGTATTACTATGATAATAAGTGTCCCATGAAAATGAAGCCGCAGAAGCAAGACTGAATCCTTTGGGTGCGGCACCACACTGGGTATAGAGAGAACCAATCGTATCAAGTTTTTCATCATCGTCCAGATTTGCCGCCTTTAGTATCAATGTTTGATACGTTTTGAGGTCATCATGGATTAGACAACATAGAATGTGAGTGTTTGTTGGAGATAATACCCTATTGTATTCCTCCGGTTTGACAACAAGCTCCACACGTTGACCTCGTTGAAGGAAGGTTCTCCCATCTCCACCCACGGCAATATCCAATCGGGCCATGTCTTCCCATAAATGTTCCGTCCGTATGACAGCAATCTTCCGTTCCGGATGGTCCTCCATACCTATCGATTTCCAATATTGTCGATATCCCCATACAAAATTATATCCCATTGTTAGACGACCTCCCTCCCTTGTTGTTGTTTCTCTTCCCTTGAGTGCCAAAATTCCACGTCGTTGACAATCCAATTTGACTTTGTCATTGCCATCATAATTGACAATAAATTCCAAAAATTGTTCCAAACCAGTACTACTACCATCTTGGAACGAACATTTGGTATAAAATGGCGTTTGTTCCTTTTGATGGGATTGAAAGGTCGATATCATACGAGAGATTGGATCTCGTACACTAAAGAGAAACAGATCGGCATGATCCCTCATCCATGCCTTTTCATCCAAGGTATACTTTTCTCCACCTCTATGGACCCGTCCCAATACCAAGGAACCAAGTTTTGTTTGTGCCCTTGTCCCCTCTTGACAAAATACATTATCATCATCATCATCATCATTGCCATCATCTTGGCGAGCCTCAAATTGATCCATATAACAATGAAGAAGATTCTTTCGTTCTTGAAGTTTTTCTTCCAATTCATGTTGACTATCGACCATGTCATTCAAGGCTTTGTACATTGTAGTCCCACCCGCCTTTCCAACATGAATGAAATAAATCAATGGATTAGGATGATTTGATAATCCCAAATCGGGTCCTGGTGGAATGGAAACTTGACCAGAAATATAATCGGAAATGGTAGCTTTTGCTGTAAATTCCGATGTATAATTGGCAATGCCTGCTGCCCATTCCGATGTATAATTGTACAATGATCCGATTGTGTAATTGGTGGAAATTCCATATTCATCTACCAATTTCGTCGTATACTCCTTGGCTTGTTCCAAATGATTGAACAATTTGACAAAATCCAGATAAAAATGACACAGGATCAGTAATGCAATCATGAATAACTTGTCACTGTTGCCCATCTTTTTTGTTTGGTTTTTTTGGTTTTGTTATTACAACAACAACAATGAGCAAAGTCGTACTGTCTGTAGTAGTGTAGTAGAGTTTGGACGACCGCGAATGGAATGAAAAAAGAGAGGTCTTTGGGCAACGAGGAATGAAATTGGACCTTTGAACACCACAACACACTCTCCTATACAAGACTATGCTCATTGATGAGGCGCGTTGGACATTTTGAAGTACTCATTTTGTTGCTTGCATGACCCCCCTACTCGCGCGCTGACGAAAGGCTTGGGAGATAATACGACCCCATCGACTCAATTCAGGTGAGTCCGACGAATCAATTGTAATACTGTACAGTGTATGTAGTAGCGCTTCTATTTTGCCGGGTTCCGTTCAATTTCAACCAAGAGAAACTTGAACAACTAGCGGCTTTTGCTGTGGAGCCGAAGGGGCCCCCCTGTCGGGGCGCCCCTTCGGCTGTACGCTTGGGCGCAGACAGTAGCTACTACCTTGTGTAGCTTGAAGTCCACAGAGTCGCTGACTTCTGGTCTCACGCGGTCATGATGATCGTGATATTTCCGGATTATAGCATTGAGTTGCACACAATTGATTGAAACAGCTAGTTATTTCTGGCAACAAACTCCTGTTACGGAGGACTTCTTTTCGGTGTGTCACATAACAGGCTTCATTTTCGCGTGGCAAAACACATCTTCCGTCTTCGAATTGACTAGATAAGAATTTCATAGTAAAAAACTCTTCTAGAATTTTATTGACATCATTTTGTGTGTACGTCCTATCAAATCACGACACAGTCATCATTCAAATCGCTACGTGGATCACTTC
>JAAMXS010004132.1:0-15223 GCA_019693525.1 Cylindrotheca fusiformis | reverse complement strand
CCAACTGCTGTTGCAATCGTTGCAATGTCTGTTGCATCTCCAAGCTGCTGCTGCCGCCGCCTTGGGTCGTAGAGTCACCCATCTTTGACGCTCCCGCCCCTGCATCGTGGAACGCATGCAACGATTTTTCGATTCTGGACTTTTCTCCCTGTAAATCTTGCATCATTCGGTTCTGACTACTAGTAGTGCTGCTTCTCGGAGGTTCTAGACTTCCACTTCCCGTCGCTGGCTGTGCTGGGTTGGGTTGCCCGAAGGTGGAAGAAGGAAATCCGGGTGAGTTCGACATACCGGGTTGCTGCATCGGATTGCCAAAACTTGAAAAGGAGGGTGGATTTGCCGAATTTGGAGACTGTTGGGAGGGTACCGTCTGTGCAAAACTGCTGCTTCCCGGAAACGGTGGTTGGCTTGCTGCATTCGGCGAAGACGAGGAGTCTTGTGCAAAGCTATTTCTTCCTAGAACAGTAGGCTGATTCGTATTTGTGGTTCTGGTGGTGCTGCTGGTAGACTCTTGACGCGGTGCAGTAGGTTGTCCAAAGCTTGTGGTACCTCCTGGAAACGGTGGTGGATTGCCCGAATTGCTAGGTGCAGCATTACTTTGTCCAAAGCTGGTGGTACTACTGCTGCCATTGGTACTCCCCGAATACATCGAAGGTCGTCCTGGTACCGGCGTAGTCGGTTGACCGAAACTACTGTTGGATCCTCCTTGGAAGGGAGGAGGATTGGCCGAATTGGTCGGTGCAGCATTGCTTTGTCCAAAGCTGCTCATGCCACTGCCACTTCCAGAAAAAGCCGAAGGTTGGTTCGGTTTTTGACTACCTCCTGGCGTACTGGATTTTCCAAGACTTGAGGTTCCTCCTTGGAAGGGGGGCGGATTGGCCGAATTACTAGGTGCAGCATTGCTTTGACCAAAGCTCCCATTGGTATTCCCCGAATACATCGAAGGTCGTCCTGGTACAGACGTACTGGATTGTCCAAAGCTTGTGGTTCCTCCTTGAAAGGGAGGTGGATTGGCCGAATTACTTGGTGCAGCATTGTTTTGTCCAAAGCTGCTAGTACTGCCATTGGTACTACTCCCCGAATACATCGAAGGTCGCCCCGGTACAGGCGTAGTAGGTTGACCAAAGCTACTGTTGGATCCTCCTTGGAAGGAAGGAGGATTGGCCGAATTACTTGGTGCAGCATTGGTACTGTCATTGGTACTACTACTCCCCGCATACAATGAAGGTCGTCCTGGCACAGACGTAGTAGGTTGACCAAAGCTTGTGGTTCCTCCTTGAAAGGGGGGTGGATTGGCCGAGTTGTTTGGTGCATTGTCTTGTCCAAAGCTGGTGCTAGTACCACTGTCATTGGTACTACTACTCCCCGCATACAATGAAGGACGTCCTGGTACAGGCGTAGTAGTTTGACCAAAGCTTGTGGTTCCTCCGTGGAAGGGAGGTGGATTGGCCTGATTGGTATTGCTTCGTCCAAAGCTGGCGCTACCACTGGCACTCCCCGAATACATTGAAGGTCGTCCTGGTACAGACGTACTGGATTGACCAAAGCTAGGATTAGAGCCGCCTTGAAAGGGAGGTGGATTGGCCGAATTACTTGGTGCAGCATTGCTTTGTCCAAAGCTGCTGGTACCGCCACTGCCACTTCCAGAAAAGGCCGAAGGTTGGTTCGGTTTTTGACTACCTCCTGGCGTAGTATTAGGTTGTCCAAAGCTTGTGGTTCCTCCTTGGAAGGGAGGAGGATTGCCCGAATTGGAAGTGCTTCCATTGGTACTACTACTCCCCGAATACAATGAAGGTCGTCCAGGTACAGACGTACTGGATTGACCAAAGCTAGGATTGTTGGATCCAGTACCTTGAAAGGGAGGTGGATTGGCCGAATTGGTAGGTGTAGCAGCATTATTGTTTTGTCCAAAGCTGTCGCTGTTGCTAGTACTGCTGCCACTGGTACTTCCCGAAACATACGGTGAATAAGGATCGTTGCGTCGTCCTGGAGCCGTCGCAGCAGGATTGGCTTGACCAAAACTTGTGGTTCCTCCTCCTCCTCCTCCTGGAAAGGGAGGTGGATTTCCCGAATTGGTAGGTGTAGCAGCAGCATTATTATTGTTTTGTCCAAAGCTGCTGCTGCTGCCACTGGTACTGCTCCCCGAAACATACGGTGAATAAGGATCGTTGCGTCGTCCTGGAGCCGTCGCAGCAGCAGAATTGGCTTGACCAAAACTGGTTCCTCCTCCTCCTCCTGGAAAGTGTGGTGGTGAATTGGCCGAATTGGTTGGTGCAGCAGCATTGCCTTGTCCAAAGCTGTTATTGCTGCTGCTGCTAGTAGGATTGCTTCCACTAGCACTTGCAGAAAAAGAGGATGACGACGGTTGATTCGGTTGTTGTCCAGCAGTAGCACCGGGCGTAGTAGCAGGTTGACGACCAAAGCTGCTGTTGCTGTTGCTGCTGCCTCCTCCAAAACTACCAAGGCCACCACCTCCTCCTGAAAAGGGACGAGTAGTAGGATTGGTTGATGGACCAAAACTATTAGTACTACCACCACCCGAAAAACTACTCGATTGTTGTTGTTGAGTTCTTGCAGCAGCAGCAGCAGGAGGTTGTCCAAAACTACCAAGGCCTCCACCACCTGCTCCTGAAAAGGGACGAATTGGATCACTTTTGCTTTGTTGCGGCTGTTGCTGATACTGTTGTTGTTGTTGTTGTTGCTGCTGCTGTTGTTGTCCATAATAACTGTTGGACCCAGCAAAGGGTGTAAATGCTTGTTGGGTGGGTCGTCCTTGAGATGGTCGCCGCCCTTGTTGTTGTTGTTGTGGTTGTTGTTGTTGTGACTGTTGTCTTGTGGAACCGAAATTGTCACCACCATTCATTGCAGTGTTGACGTTGTTGCTTGCAAACGAAGAAGATGGTGGAGAAGAAATGCGACTCCCACCACCAGCACCACCACCAGCAGAAGAACGTTGATTTGGATCAATTTGAAAATCGGGTACCGAATTGGTAGGTCTTGGAGGTTGTTTGGGTGGTGTCGATGATGATGATGATGATGAAAAGCTTGTTGGTGGTTGATAGTTTGGTTTCAAATTGGATTCTCTTTGTTGTTGTTGTTGATTCTTATTGATCAATGTTTTTTCAACATCAAATATAGATCGTGTTCCACGATTATTAGAAGATGAAAAAGGAGATTCTTGTTGTGATGGTGGCCCAATGGTAGTCGTTGAAAAGGGTGAATAGGACGTTACACCACCCATGACAGGTTCTTGTTGTTGTTGTTGTCCATAGGGTGGAGGTCGAGACAGTTGTTGTTGTTGTTGTTGGTTGGAATTGTAGTATTGATGTTGACCAGGTCCTGTCTGTTGTTGTTGTTGTCGTCGTTGATAGTCATTGTTATTGTTATTGTTGGCCGAAAAGAAAGAATCAGGTGATCGTTCATTGTCATTACTACTATTGATGGAATCCAAATAGGATCTCAACAGAGTATTCGTCGTCATCGTAGAGAAAGAGGATCCATTTGGTGGTGTCGTGCTGACAATGATACTAAGAAAGGCAGAAGCAGATTCCAATGAAGACGACAATACCAACGCCAAAGCGAGACTTGAAAATTTCATGGTTTTTCAGTGTTGTAATAATAAGGCAAGTATATATATGATCGACTGTCTGCTCTATAACCCCCTCACACACAGTGTAAACGATGAGACGAGAGAACGAGAGAGATGCGATTGAGATACGATTTGGATGACACCCCACAACATACGTATACACTATTTGTTGGACGTCATAAAAACCACCTGCCATCTGTGACGATTCTGACGTCACTCTGTTTGGTGACATTCACTGCGACATGATTTCTTTTATGTATCGTTCTCCCAAACGTCCGGGTTATACTTTGACCAGAACGAACACGTCAGCCATCGCGACTCAGGGTTCTGATTCATTCCCGATCTCTGTCAGGCCGCAAATGATGAAATTCTTTTTTGTTCTACTAACACAAAGTAATATTGATTCAATCTCTCATCCTCTACTACTATATACATTCCAGAATATATTTCTCATGTCAACAATAGACAGTTTATTGCAATGATGAAGCCATTACCACTACGGAGACGACGACGACGACGATTGATGTTGTTTCGTCTGATGGTAGTATTATTTTTTCTGATGATGATGATGAACACAAGGCAAACATGCGAAGCATTTCTAACGTCTTTACCATTACGGCAACACAAACAACCACCAATGGCTGCTGATTTACCGAAAAGGATGATGATGGTTGTTGTTCCAGATGTATTATTACAAATACCACCGTTGGATCAATTGTTATTTGTGGCATCCCAACTTTCCATATCACCACCAGCTGCAGCTGCTGCTTCTGCTGAAGCTTCAGCTGCTACACTCACTACTGCTTTGGATGGAAAGAACAAAAACAAGAACAATGGACAACTGATGTTAACACCATCACCTCCATCATTAGCATCAGCTTCATTGGCATCACGACGACAATTCTTTTGGAACAATGTAGTACTTTTTGGTGATGAAAGTTCTACTACGACAACTACTACTACAAAGAATATACAATTGACACAAGAAGAACAAGATTTATTTCAATTATTACAAAAATTTCGTAATGAAAAATGTCCCGATACGACGATACGTGTTGCCGGTGGTTGGGTCCGTGATAAGTTATTACAATTGGATAGTGTCAAAGATATTGATATCGTTACATCCAACATGTCTGGGAAACAATTTGCATCACTCTTTGAAGAATTCATGACGTCGTCGGAACGAAAACAACAACAAAATGGTGGTGAAGGAGGAGGAGAAAATGGTATGGAACAGCAAATGACAACAGTAGTACAAGACGAAGAAGAAGAAAAGAAGAAGGAAAAGGAGGAGGAAGATTCATCATCGTCGTCGTCATTATTATCCAGTGGACATTTAGAAACGGCAACATTGAAAATTGGAAACTTTGATATTGATGTTTGTCATTTACGATATGACAAATATAACGACAACAACAACAATAACAACAAGAACAAGAGTCGAATACCATCCACATCACAAATTGCATTATCGGTCGTACAAGATGCATGGAGACGTGATTTGACAATAAATTCATTATATTATAATATTCATACGAATCAAGTGGAAGATTGGACGGAACGTGGATTACAAGATTTGTTACTTTTACGAAAGATTGCGACACCGAAACAACCATTACCGACCTTGATTCAAGATCCATTACGGATCTTACGTGCCATACGATTTGCTGCACAATTTTCATTTCAAATGGATCCAGCATTAATCCAAGCGGCAAGGAATAGTCAAGTACAAGAATTATTAATGGGCAGCAGCAGTAATGGTAATAGTGGAAGTGGCGGTGACAGCATCAGCATTGTATCGGGAACACGCAGGGCCAAAGAAATCAATGGTATATTCAAAACGAATAATCCAGCATGGGGGATCCAATTGTTATTGGAAACGAAATTACTTCCCCTGTTGTTGCGACAAAAGAGCTCATCGGATGATGATTTTGATGATGATTATGATATGGAACAACATATTTGGAGAGAAGGATTGCAAGTATTGTCCACGACACAATTATTGGTTAGCAAGTTATATACCAAATCGGAAGATTGGAATGAAACCAGTCGACGATTCTTGTGGTATGCTGCATTTTGGTTCCCCTATTATTGCCAGAAGGAGAAGCAGCAAAAGGAAAAACAACAACATCAAGAAGCCAACATTAGCAACAACAATAACAAATCTACTGCGTCATCCAAACGATCCATACTGTTTGATCCATTGAATGAAAATTTGAAATTGTCCAAATCCGAAATCCAAACGATCGAATCTATCATCAAGGGAACGAATGGTATCCAAAGTCTCTTGTTGCAAATGCAAAAGGAGAGTCAAGATGAAGAACAGCAGCAGACAGTTGTTGATGATGATATCAATGATATCGATGTGGATGATGAGGATGCCAATCTACGATGGATGTATTATCAAACCTTGAAACAAGTTGGTCCATTATGGAAAGAATCCTTATTACTTTCTTTGGTTTTGTCCTATTTAAAGAATGTAAAGGAACGATACAACGACGAGGTAATCATGGCATCATCATCATCATCAAGTGACAAACAACGAAACAAGAATATACTTGTTGCTGCTGCTTCTACTTCTACGACGACAACAACAACGGATGTACTATTGGAACAAGCCATGGATCAATATGTTCAATTACAAAATCGAATGGATGCTGTGGGATTGAATTCGGCATCGATTCATGGTGATGGTGGTTCCAACAAGAACAATAAAATGTCATTTTCACCATTACTGAATGGATCACAAATACAAAAGGCATTACCCAATATACCAAAGGGTATTGCCTTTAGGGATATTATGACAGCACAAGAACGATGGCAAGTTCAAAATGCGATTCGTATCAATAAGAACAATGACAACAAAGATCAATTGCGACAAGATCTAACGGAACACTTGAAACACATGTTTCCACAATATACATAATTGATAGATGAAAATGAATGAATGGATGAATGAATGGAAACAAGAAAATTTTTTTAATGTTTAATGTTGTTTAGGGAGAGGAGGAGCCTGATGATGATGATGATGATGATGATGGTAAACATGCATCGACATTTGGATCATCTTTACCAGTAATGATGGATTTCATAAAGTAATATAGGATACTGATACTACCCCATGTCAATCCAACAACGACACCAGCATCCAATATGCATCTTGGTACTGGATTCAATCGTTTCACAATGGCCACAATCGTTGTTACACCCATCGTTACCGACCAGGATGTAATGAGACGTTTTTTCGTAGCATATATCAATCCCATACTATACAGTGGTGCCAAGAGGAAATAGATTGGATTTTTCGTAGTTTTGCCCAATGTCGCACTACGTTTGACGACCAAGGGTGAAAATTTCAATTGAAATCCTTTATATCCCTCCGCATAGGCAAAAAAGATACAAGTTGCACCATACAAACTATAGGTAGGTAGAACAACAAACAACAAAGAAAAAAGGAGGAGTATATAATAGAGTGAGCACACAAAATGGTCGACAGAGCATAGGAATTCTTTGTTCTTGTTTTCCCACCCCCTCTATATCATACGTACCACCATTGAATGGGTGAAAAGGTAAGAGTCGCTGCTCCTGCTGTTTGATGAAAGAAGGGTTCCAATGCAATTGGCATGACACGTTTAATAGCCTTGGCAAGGATATAAACGACACCTAAACTTCCCCAAACATTTCCAATGGCCGAAATGGATTTTCCAATGATACCACGATTTTTTTCATCATCATCATCAGATGATTCGGCATAGCGTATAGCACCTCCACGAGGAACAACAGCAATAGTAGTAGTAGGACTCTTCTTGTTGATGATGTTGTTGTGACCAATGGGCGTGGTGGTGGTGATTCCTCTTTGGAATACACCCAACGATGATGGTCGTCGTCGTTGTTGTTGTTGCACAACACCACCACCACCATTAAGAATTGAGAACCCTTCGGCAAGGACAACCGAGATCCCCATTAACAACAAAAGAATGGACAAGGCCACAACTCTGCTGCTATTGCTGCTACTACTACTACTAGTCGGCATTTTTTCTGCGTTGCTTCAAGTAAATATATATATATTGTGGAGAGGGAGGATGGTTGGTTGGTCGAATGCAAAAGATCAAAGAAGAAAGCAAAGTGTGATACAAAATGGCGGCGGGTGTGCGATCTTTTCGTTTGTGGCTCTTTGAAGTTGAAAGGTTACATAGCTATGGAAGTCACGGCCAGACGGAAGAGAGGGGAGGGGGAAAGGTGTTCAACAATAATAAATGGGGTTGATGAATCCATCCAGCGCCACTCTCTCGAGATCCTATCCTTGACTGATTCGACTTAAAATTCGATAATGACTCATCGCAACAACGTTTTGCATTCGTCATCATCCAAATGCTACCATCAAGCAGGCTGGAAAAGTCTATTGTTGTTGTTGTTGTAGTAGTGTACTTGTTGAGGTATTATTCATCCGACCGGAGCTCACTACTATAACTACTACAGAGTGTGTCATTGTTTCCTAAAACAGGGAAAGGAAAATTCAGTGTGTGTGTACTACTACAGTATATACCATGAAGAATCGAATATGGAATGATTATTGTTGGTGGTGGTGTTGTTTCCTCTTCCTATTCTTCATCATTGGGTGGATGGACCATTCGTATTGTCTCTCCTTTTCCTCATCGTCGTCGTCGTCATCATTTCATTCTTGTCATTATCATCATCAAGAACAAAGGAGGAATCGACATTCATTTGTCGTTTTGAAAAGCAGTAGTAGCAGTAGTAGTAGCCACCCAACAATAAATAATGGCAATGTCGGCGACCATCCATCCAAGTCAACTACAACTACAACAACTACAACTACTATTACAAAATGGAATCCGGAACAAGCTTCAGAATTTTTAATGTGGCATGCTGATGAACCCGAAAAGGCTGGACAACAATTGGCATCCCTCATTCGTCATTGGGATGGAAATGATGTTGGTGAATTTTTGACTCGGATGTATTTGGGAGAAATTATCATGAATGATGATAATGATAATGATACTTCATCGAAAAGGAAAACGAGAAAAATGATGATTACATACCATCCGGCCAATGTTCAATCTCCTCAATGGATGGGATTGGAAGAAAGTGGATTACAATATTTGACATTATTCTTATTGGAAGCATTGCCCACGAAAACATTATTACCAATGGAAATTACAAGATTTGCCAATTATTTTTTATTGCGACAACACAAATGGCCAATACCAATAACAATAACAAACGATGATGATCCAACCACAACCAAAAAGATACAATTTGAAACGGGTTCCTTTATATCACATGCAGCCGATTTGGCCAAAGTATATGGTTATATAAGAAGAGAACGATTGGGAGATTTTACTGTTAATGATGTCCTTACCATGATGGTAACAACAACAACTACTACTACTACTATTGAAGATGATGATGATGACGACGACGACAAAGTTGATAGTAATAAGGATCGGTTCTTGGTACAATTGGGGACCTTTTTTGTGAATTTGGGAATTCAATTAACATCGATGGAAAAAATCATGATTGTGGAAGGAATGGCAATCCATGGATATTCACCAGGATTGATTGCTCGATTTATATCATCATCATTGGAAGAGATTAGTGAAGAAGATCGTCGTGTCAGTTTGGAACGAAGTAAATCCTTACCAGAAGCAGAACATGCACTAGAACTGTTATTACAGAAGAAGAAGAAGACTGATGTTAATGACAATGGTGATGACGATGATGTTGTGGAACAAGAAGAAGAGATTCCCATGCCGGATATTGCTGCTACTACTACTACTGCTACTACTACTGCAGAAGATTCATCGCACTACTCAATGGAACTATTCTTAAATGACGATGAATTTGAGTCTAGATGGCTACCAGAGGAACTGCTGAAAGAAAAAGAAGAAGAAGATCATCATCATCATCAGCAGCCTATGTAATAAAAAACTAAAACAATATTAGAGTTGACGAGTTTCATATGCCGTATTACATCCGTATTATTGCAAGCATAATAATAATGCAATGAAGTATATGAATGTGGTCTTATATATTACTGTAGTCGTATGGATCTTGTTCGTGCCTTCTCGGACGGACGTCACTGGTCTTTTTCGACAAATGTTATCGGACTGTCCGTTGAGTATCTTTAATTGGATCTTTTCTTCAATACGTACGTAGTAGAGACTTCACTTTCAATGAAGGAAATCGACATCACCCAATGATATATATATGCCAAGACCACCCCCAACCATCCAACCTTCATTCACGACAAGTGACAACAGACGCAGGATGCAAAAACGTCATTATGTCTCCAAGTCCTCTCTCTTGTCCTTCTTCTTCTCGTTCAATCAGGTTGGATAATATGATGGGTCTGCTGTGGTACAGGGTGGCTTTCTAGATTTTTTAACCAGGCAATTAACCAGGAGCAGAGTTATTTTGTTTCGCTGATGGGGCGCAACAAAAAAACGACGAAATGGCTGAAAAAGAAGAGTTAGGGTTATGAAAACAAAATACGCAAAATCGCACGGAGGAGAGAGGATTTTCCTTTTGGAACTCCTCGCTGCTCGATTCTTGTTGCTGTACGTAGTCCAGGCAGCGGCAAAAAGAGACAGCATTATTACTGAATGCGTTGTGTCGAGTTGATGATCCACTGGCAATATAATCCAAATCTACAATTTTCCAAATTGAGGACTTGTTCAAGTCAAAACGAAATGGCTGAAAAAAGAAGACGACAAACGACGAAATGAAAAACAAGACGCAAAACGGCACACGGAGGATTCCTTTTTTGAACTCGCCGGTGTTGCTCGAGTCTTATTTGCTGTACGTAATAGTCCAGCCAGCGGCAAAAAGACAGCATTATTACTGAATGCGTTGTGTAGAGTTGATGATCCACTATAGTGGCAATATAATCCAAATCTACAATTTTCCAAATTGAGGACTTGTTCAAGTCCCACAATTTCGCCTGAAGAAGAATGTTAGAAAAAGTCAACAAAGGAGCGAGACATGGAAGGAACGATAGTTGTGTACAATTATGGCAACATCACTCGTCCGAAATACAACAACGGGATGGAAAATTGTAATGTCGGAAATGTTGGCCTTTCATTGTACCGACAGTGCAATAAGGAAGCGCGCTCAACAAAAAAGCAAATTATTGCCTTATCGTTCCAGCCATTTTGTCCTTTTGAGAACATCAAGCACACAAAAAGTCAACTCATGCAGTTCGCAAGGTCAACACAAAAGACAACTATATACGGGGATCCCTTCACGAAAGCTCTTTCCATTGTCGAGTTCCATGGTTTCTTTCAAAAATTTACTCACCAACTACTAACCAGCTTTCGAATCCACTCAAAGCAGTTCCACCACTCCTTGGAGTAGTGAGGGGAGTAGCAACATCAGTATCGGCTGTCAGGCCGCACGTACTATAGGTCTGGCAACGTGCGGAAGGATTCCTGGCCTCACACTAAACTAGACGAATGCATTGCAATCGTAATACATATTATAATATTACTTACAGCGATTCTATACACATGTTATTCTTAGGTAATTTTGGGATTCAATCCGCCACAATCACCTAGAAGGAAAAACTTGGTGCCCTCTCCCGTAAAGGACGTATTGGAAAAGAATATGCTTCCCTGATGGACTCCGGTTGACCCACTTCCACGGGCACAGTACCAGTCAATCCGATGTTGTTGGAAAGGTTAAGATACCGGGGAGTTGCTGCAAATGTCCAATTTCACTTGGAATTGGACCCACCAACTCAACATTGCCAATCACTTGCAGTTGCCTCAAAACCTTTGAGGTTTCCAATCTCGGTATAGGCAGCGTCCCATGCATATCGCTATCGATCGTTTGCAAAGTAGTGACATGGCCATCCTCGTCACACTCAAATCGTCCATAAACTCAGTCTGTCCATCCAATTCCTAGTCGCGTTTTTGCAGTTTAAAATAAGGGGGGGTACTCGCCGCAAACGACATCAATCCGGGTGACACAAATCTTGAGAATACGAGCGCGTCATTTCGCGCACGCCAGCAGGCACAAAATGCTCCCTCTCATGACGGTGTGGTGATGGTGTCAACGATGAGAGACACATCGTGTGTCCTTGATAAAAGGTCTCTGCTTCTTTCTTTGATTCTGCCACTACCATATACCACATGGTACCATTAGCAAGACCACCATATTGCTCATCAGTGCTGCTGATGAGACAGAGTGTAGGGACGAAGAGATGCACAACAATAATACCATCAGCAGCATCAGCATCATCATCCACAATTCGACGACGAACGATCCAAAACTCGAGCATTCGAACCAACCAATTGCCTCGTCGGATCATTTTGATTCGACATGGCGAGTCGTTGGGTAATGTAGATGCCACAAGTTATGCTAGCATTCCAGATTGGAAAATACCATTGACGAGAAGAGGAGAACGTCAAGCAAAACATGCTGGCAAAGAATTGCAAGAATTGATCAATGGAGAAGCTCTCTTTACCTATTGCAGGTGAATTACTATAGTTGATGATATGATGTACTATCTGATTCTGTCGCAAATCCCGCTGACACGTTTTTTGTGCTTTTTCTTCTTCCCCATAATGAACTTTCACATTTCAGTCCATATAAGAGAACGACAGAGACTTGGGATATTATGAAACAGAGCTTAGAAAATGTGAAACTGATTGGAACTCGACAAGAACCAAGAATTGCAGAACAGCAATTTGGAAACTTTCAGGTACATTACCCTGCTGCTATTCTTGTTTGTTGTTGTCGTTGTTGCTTATTCTTATGCTTTATTGAATGTTGAAACACTGACTGTCTCTGTTCCCTACCTGAAAACCAAACGGATACTATTCTTCTTTTAGAATCCCAAAAAGGTCCGAACGGCAAGATTGGAACGACAAACCTTTGGACGATTCTTTTTTCGTTTCCCCAATGGTGAAGCAGGATTGGATGTATACAATCGAGTGAGTAGTTTCTTGGCAACCTTTGCAAGAGATTTGCAATGGCTCGAGGCCAAGAATGTTCCAGTTCGGAATTTAAATGTCCTCATTGTGACACATGGATTGACATTACGACTCTTGTTGATGCGATATTTTCAATTGACGTAAGTGATGTGTTTGTTTTTTTGTTCATCACAGCAGTGATGGTCTTTTTGGTTGATTCTGCCTTCTTCTTCTTCTAACAACAACACTTTCTTGTTTTGTTTTACATATGTTATTGGGGGGCAAACAGTGTTGAAGAGTTTGAACAGTCATACAATAGTCAAAATGCCAAATTGGTCATTATGGATAGGATTGCTAGAGAGGACGGATCTGAATTTTTTCGATTGGATGAAGCATCGACGGAAGCTTTGAATTTACAGGGTGAAGTTTCCAGTGAAAAACCAGTGTATTGGAGAGGGGATTCACTGGATTATGACCCCTACAACGATCCGGAACCTCAATAGTCATATAGACCTGTCGTCTCTGTAATAGAATTATTTTTGGCCTGGGAACTAGAATATGATCTTGCTCGCTTGAGCTCAAAACCTGTTCTTATTATACTATAATGTTCTCAATTCATCAGATTTAAAACAATCTTTCTTCTATTTTATTCATTGGAGGCAGTCTGCTTCCAAAGGAATAGTCTTATTGCCTTGCTTTTAGATCCCATTGCCGTCTCATTGGATGATGATGAAGCTAGTACAACGATAAAGAGAACTATACTCTTTATTGTCTGTCTTTTTTTTACTCCTTCTTGGCACGCCCAGGCGTAATAAGTTCCCAGATCGAAACACAAGCAAACAAGGAAAGGATGCTACCAACGGAAGAAGCATTGGCAACTTCAGGAATTCCCCAATCGACAAACATCTTGAGAGATGTGCTGCTGCTTTGTTCTTGTTGCTTGTTCTCAACACCGACAACAACAGGGCTTGCGATCTTGTTCATTGGGGATGTATTGCGATGAACGGGAGTAAAGGCAAAAGATCCATGGATCAGTGCCAAGATGGAGATGAGAAAGGCGAATGACTTCATGATGATGCTTTCTATGAAATACTCTTTTGTTTGCTTGTGAATGAAATCGTATGACTGTCGTACTCCTGATTTGTTCGGGTTATTGACATATCTTGTACACATTGAAGATAGTTTTTTCAACGGTGATCTTGGTAGGGACTCACCCGTGCAATCACCTCCAAAGTATCTTTGTCAATATGGAATCCGGAATCATATCGTTGGGAGAATTGCAAGGTATTCCTAAAACGTTGAACGGACGCCGAAAAAACTGCCCGAGATAAAGAAGTTTTCGAACACTCTCTCTCTGTTCAACACAATAATTGTTTTATGTATTGGCCGGCAAATTCTTTGGATGACTATTATGCCTCCTTCTCTTCTTATGGTTGGTTACGTTCTTCTTAACTTTGGTTGCACGCGTGAGCGTACTAGCTTTACTATGTATATAAATATTGGCGAAGCTTTTCGTGAGTCCAAAAAAGCAAGAAGCACGACATGATGGTCACTCCTACTCCCCTGTCTTGTTGACATAGCATCGATGCTGACACCATACAATCGATAGAGGACACATATCCCATGCATCATCATCGTTGACATATATCAACGTGCTCTAATATAGGATCATCATGACGAATAAATCGTCGTATATCCTCGTCTTTTATTGGGCATCATCACTTCTGTTGCTGTGGTTGCTGCTGCTGCTCCAATCTGTACACACAGGAGCCCTACCGTGCGATTCAGATGCATATTGCCAAACAGTTTACGGCAGTCCGGATAGTGTTTGTCTGTTGAATTCAACCAAGGAATGCAGCAATCCTTTTCAAAAGGGATGTTTACGATCGAAAGGATTGGTGGATTATGATGGACTTCTTCGTGTCTGTACTTCAAGCGATGATGATGATCCCGACGAGATGTTTTGTCGGAAATCTAGATTTCCATATCCTGAAATTCGAATTCACAACGGTGATTGGTCCACAAGTTTTTGGTTGGCTTGGATCTACCAAATTGTGTTGGTGGAACTGTTGGGTGTCCCAGTGTCAGTCGGATTGACGACGGATGCTGCTCGGAAAGCTAGTTTTTATGCACTCGAAAACAATAAGCTGGAGTATTCAACGACAGCATACCCCTACGAAGCTCTAATCGAGGCCAACATACAGATACGGAATGGAGGGAACTGTGAGGATACGAATAAACCCTGTGTCCATGTACTTCCCGAAGTTTGGGCTGGTCAACGTTCTGAATGGCTACGCCTATTGGACGACGGAGAAATTGATCGGCCAGAGCCAAATGGGATGTTACAAACATCCAATTTTTTCCTTCCGGCATTTACCATTCAAGAATATCCATCGCTGGGTGTCTTTTATGGATTCCAAGGCGATGAGAATCGAAAGCTGCTAGCTGAGCTTTTTAAAAAGCCAACCACTTGGAAAGACTATTGTCAATTGGTATCCTCCACCAATTGTTCAATCGCAGATGACACTGCATCGAGATACCCCAACAATGAGTCAGAAGAAGAAGATAAATACTTTTTGGACGGCTTGTACAAGGGTTTCTTTCGAGCCACGGAAAAGAATAACTGTACGGTATCCGACGATATAGATGATTGCCATGGATATTTTGTGGCACCCGCTTGTGATTGGAGTTCCTATTCCGAAGG
>JAAMXS010004131.1:1875-17899 GCA_019693525.1 Cylindrotheca fusiformis | reverse complement strand
AGATGGCACGGCCTGGAAGAAGCATGGAAGCACAGTTCACAGCATTCGCCGTCAATTGTCGGACCTGCCTTTCGGGTCTCGTTCCTATATAGCCATATCTATAGTAGTATATAGCAGTATACGAGGCAGTAGTAGTATGCACAGTGTGTGTGGGGGGGAACGAAATGAAAGAGTGGCGGTGAGAATGGGTACGACTGTTCACAATTCACAGAAAACATGTATACATACAAGGCACGAAGATGAGCTGCTGCATACTCTCCTGGCACCAAACCCATGCGTTTCATTTCCGTTTCAATTTGTTCCCGCACCGGTCTCGAGGGCGTGAAGAAAATTCGCCATACATCATGAAACACATCTGCAAAGGTAGGTTCCCCCGGTTCGAGGTCCTCATTGTAAAAATCGCTAAAGCCAGTGCTGGATTGCATCCTAGTCTGAATGAGAGGATTTGTCTTGTTCCCATATGTCCTCAATTTGTCTCCTACGTAGATTCGGAATCCTCTGCCACCTCCTCTCCCAACAAGCTGCATTGCGTTTTCCAAAACAAAAAGACATGATGAGTTTATTGTTGTCGCTTGTTTTCTTTCGAACAACAGTGACGAAAACGGCAAAAAAGCGATGTTTGCAGCAAACCTACCATATTATGCAATGTCTCTGGTGCTCGCCAATCGTATCCTCCTTTGGGAGGGACCAAGAATTCTTCCAATCTTGCCGGTAATGTCCAATGAATGACAAGAAGACGTTTTGATAGATACGCCTGACGAAGCGCAAATAGAAATGGTTTCATTCGATCGGCAGTTCCTCCACATTTGTTATCCTGCTCTTTCAAACATTGCATGACCAACAAACGAGTGGATTTCCAAATCTTCGGATCCGTACTGGATATGACTCGTTGTCTCTCTGTTTTGTGCCATTCAAAATATTCTGTAATCCATCAATGATTTTGATTTGCAATAGTAGTAGTGAGAAGACGATGAAAAAGCCGAGCCCAAAAAAGAGAAGAATCTCAGCGAGCCGCGAACTACTAGTACTACTACTAGAACTTGCCTTTCATCCAACCAGGTGTATAATCCGAAAGATCCCACAGATTTCCTGTAGGCGAAAGAATATAGTAAAAGGAAAGAAAATGAGACACCAGAAAGAATAGTGCATGGCATCAACTTCGTGGTGGGAAAAACATGTGCTCACCTTCATAGGGATGGCCAGTAGTGCGATACACTTGATCCAATTTATCCTGAAGTTTTATTTTTGGCAAGTCGGGGCGTTGTTCTGGCATTTCGATGCTTACGGTAGGGATCTCATTGTGACGAATGAAAAATTCTGCATGCTTGCCTGCTCCTTCCTCTTCACTGACCAGGACGGATTGAATCTGAAACACCACGTACACATAGACAAGGACAAGCACCGCCAGAGCGCGACGAATGAAAGAGCTCAACCATCCAGTACCATACTGTTGAGGCATTGTTTTGTTTTGAAACGAGGAGCAAGGGACGCTATGATAACTCTTATTCGTCACCCTATTTCATCGTATTCAGTGTGTATTGTATTGTGACTTCAATGATGACCAAACGCATACAGTTTATTGTTTTCATTTGTTGTCATTTTCGTCTCGGATTTCATATCTCGTGTGTCATCTCCCCTTTTGGTACTTGCCCCCACAACAAGACCCCAATATAGTCATCTCCCCATTTTGGTACTTATCCCCACAATTAATCCCCAAGTTGGGAATCCTGGACACCCTCTTGAAACCACAACTCTAGGATGTGCACATCTGCAGCCAAAGATAAAGAGTAAAGAATCATGGACTAGAGTATAGCAAGCATTGGCGAAACTAGGAGTAGTAATCCAACATTGGCAACCAACGGGGAAATACTACTGGCCGGGAGGGTATTCCACTTTTCTCGTGATCTCTCAGCAATCTAGTAGAAGCTACCAGCAAATTCTTTTATGGATTAGGATTTCCCTTTCCAAGTCGATCAGCGATGGGTACAAAGGCATCACCATCTCTGGGAGTTGGAAGATCCCCACGAATTACATATGCAAGGGTGTCAACTACTTGCTCTGGGTCCTCACAAACCGCATTTGCTCCAGCATTGACTTCTTTCAGCATGTGACTTATGGAAGGAGGATGAAGGGTAATTAATGGTTTCCCTAAAGCGCTGGCGTATCCTGCGTCAAAAGCAGCATTCCACTGGCGATATTTCTCCCCAAACCGAACCACCACAACATCTGCCTCACTTAACAGTGTTTTGGTCCGGATCGCATTCATGTTTGCACCTATCGATAGCAAAAAAAAAAGGGATGAGTCACTGTAGTCTCGGGTGAAACAGGAATCATTGCCCTCCGGGAAGGAGAAACGAGATCATACGGTGTTGTTCGTACCAATCTTGTCCCAATTTGGTCGTTCTTCTTGCATTCCCAAGATGATGGCACCACAGTCGTCACTATCTTCGTGACTTGTGTTTGGAGATGTAATCGAAACCGGAAGTTTTTTCTCACTAATCCCATTGGCGATGACTTCGCGCCAATCAGAATGAATCTCGCCGCTCAAGTAAACCTTCCATACCTTTTCCGAGGAGGAGGAAAACGAACGAAGCGATGCGCTACTAGCACGGAAAAAGGCTCTTTTGGATACCACAGATGAAAGAAACATAATTGATTAACTGTGTATCCATGTATCAGACCGAAGAAATTGGTGACAACATCCCATCTTCTAGCATGCTGTTTGTTGGTCCTTTCGAAAATGTTCTTGAATCATGTCTGGGTGACGTCATTCCATTCAAACCATCCACGCGCGACGTTCACGCGGAACCATGCCACCTTTGTTTTCCTTGTTGCGTCACAGGCTCGAAAAATGATGAGCTGGACTTCAGCCAGAAGGAAAACAACCATGACATGGCATTAGGGTCATGGCATGGCAACGTCAATTCTGATAAACTTTGGAAACAAGCAAACTTGAAGAAGAGATACAATAATCGCAAAGGGCATGGCCTTAAAGTCGAAGCGTCGTCTACGTGGGCTACGGCTTATGGTTCCAATAGCAGTTGTGGGGATTGCAGTGCAAAATGCAGCTTCGCTCCATTTCAATGGGTCTGCCGGATCGCCTGTTGGTTCGAATGTTTACTCAAACATTTGCATGGTTTCAACAAAGGGATCTTGTTTTCTGGCGAATCAATTGTCAATGCCCAGCCCAAGAATACCCAAGTATTTCTCGGCAGAGAGGAGCTTTCTGATCATGGGGAAGGGCGATGGCAAGAAAAAACGAAAGAAGCAGAGCAAATCATCGTCACCTTCTCCACAACAGTCTACACCATCACAACCCGCTGCACCAAGAGTGTCGAATAGTATCAACATACCGATTCGGCGGCAAATAGAGTATGGCAAGCTGAATAAGCAGTTTAGAGAGTCTGGTACCACTTCCTTTCGGCAGAAAAAGCTTGTTCGTACCAAGTATCGAAGATCGTGGGATGAGGAAGAAATGGAATTAAAAGCAGAAGAAAGACGGCGGAAAGGGCAGGTGCGTGATGAAGTTTTTTATCGACCATTTCTCGTAGTGTAGTACACTTATTCCTTCGTGCTTCATTGTTTGCTTGTAGGATCCAGACTGGGACGTTATTCTCAATCGAACGTCGACGTCTCCACTGGTGGTGAGTTGCCACACCTCGCAAAATGTGTTTGGAAAAGTTCTTGCCTATGCTAATTTCTATTGTCGCTCGTGTTAAAAAGATTGTCGACGGCTACAATGTCATATATAAATGGTCGAGATTGGCAAAGCACATGCGAAAAAATGACCCTGCTCGGGCGAGGCAATTGCTCGTGGATGATTTGGAAAACTTGAGAAGCATCAAGGGATGGAGAATAGAGGTGGTGTTCGATGGAGCAGGCAAAGACAATCGCAACGGGCCCCTTGGTGAAACGGGACAACGCCGCCTGTCGGCATCCGACAAGGCAAACTCCAAAGATGTGTCGAAACATGGTGTGAGAGTCGTTTTTACGGGAACTGGCATTGAGGCCGATTCATACATCGAAGAAAGATGTCAGGTTGCCAAAAATGTGACCGGAGGTGAAATGACTGGTAGCTTAATTGTTGCAACAGACGATGCAATGATCCGATTGGCGGGTCAAAGTGCTGGAGCCTTGTGCATGGGAACGGATCGATTTGTGACTGAGTTGAAAGCAGTAAAAAAAGCTGTCGCTTACCGTGTAGAAGCCGCCATGGCCAAAGTGAATGGAGGGCGAATCAGACCAGAGAAACTCTGGGGAACATCCACCTTTTCATCAAGTCCACGCATTGCTGGGCCAGCAAACACCACCAAAGCAGCAAAAGCTCCTCCGATCCAAGGCTTAGACGGAGTAGAGGAGACGGAGGATGGTAGGACAGTGTATACTGGACGCTTTGGTCGCAATGCTATCATCATAGAAGACAAGCGGAAGAAGAAGAAATGAAAAGGCAGGGCAAAGGCAGATAATCAGGTGCTATTTAGCTCCATCTCTACAAGCTTCCCCCATCGGAGAGCATCCCGTGGACAAAAGATCCTCCCCCTCCTCGTTTGTAATCATATTCTACTTTCGGGTCCATACTCCCTTCCCATGCCACTTTCTCGCAATCGCTGTCCTCATCGTTGCAGCAGACAGTGCAGCAACTGCATTGCACGGGAGCGTCTTCGCCTCCGCAGTCGCTGGCAAAAGTCAAAAGATTATCTCTCGAACTAGATGAACATACCACGTCCATATCTCCAGTCATATCATTGCCATCTAGAAGTAGTAGCTCTGCAACACGATAGATATCGCCTTTAGAAAAAGGATTGCGACCGCTCGATTCAAAGCACAATCTAACTCACCTAAGTCTGCAAGCCCGCTAAAACTATCAGGCAGAGGTTCAGACAGCCGATTCTCCCGCAGCAAAAGGTATCGGAGACTAGTAAGTAATCCAAAATTCTCTGGGATCATGCCACTCAATTGATTATTGCTCAAATCAAGATAGGAAAGGTTTGAAAGCAAGCCGATTTCCTCCGGAAGCGGACCGATGAGTCCAGTGTTTGCCAATGAAAGTCCTTCCAGCGCTTCCATTTCCGTAATAAAGAGAGGTAAGTAGTCAGCAATATCCAAATCATTTCCTCCAACGAAGAGGTATCGCAAGTTCATCATATTGCCGATGGCATTTGGCAATGTTCCTTCCAGGATATTATCGGATACATCCAAATGGGTCAATCTTGCCAGAAAGCTGATGGTAGAAGGTATTTCACCGGTCAATTCGTTCTCATGAAGAGCAACATGCTCCAGATTATCGTTCAATTCAACGTTGACATTGGGCACTGGGCCCGTGAAACGATTCCCGTGCAGGTCCAAGACTTTCAATTTGTCATGCGAAAACGCTTCGTTTGGAATGTAGCCCGAGATTTGATTCCCGCCGAGATCAAGCTCAATCAATTGAGTCCACTTTTCGAACAGAAATGGGAACAATTTGCCTTCAAACTCATTCCTGTTGAGGTACAGGTATTCGAGATTTGTCAACGCTTTAAATATCTCTAACTCTCCCTTGAAAGCGTTGTCATCTAATCCCAGGGCTTTCAAATTTGATAAATCAGTGAGAGAATCTGGTATGCGTCCTTCGAATTTATTGCCCCCCAGCCCCAAACCAGTCATATCTGTTAGTTCTCCGATCCATGCAGGTAATTCACCACTGAGTAAACAATGTTCCAGGGACAGGTTATGTAGCTTTGTTAGCGACCGAATCGATGAAGGAAAGCTCCCTCCGAACGACGGAGTGTACTGCAAGACGAGACTCTCGAGCTCATTCAAATATTTCAATTCGTCTGGGATTTCTCCTTTCAATTCATGATGGGCTATTTTTCCAAGATAATATTGAGCAACCATGTATCTGTCAAAAGCCCATTGTCACTTCGCGTGCTTCTTACCTAATGTTAGGCCAACAGGGACCAATTCGTCGTCAACTAATCGGCACCCATGAACCCCAAATGTCAGGTCGTTGCCCTTTGTATCTTTGAATGGTTTCTCCCAATTACAGACATGTTCTGACTGTAGGAAATTAAGTGAATCGGCCAGACTCGTAGTACCCCCGAGGGCAAAAAATACTACAGCCAATACATATCTGTCAAGAAAACTGTGCGCCATTGATATTGTCGCTTGTGGGTGATCGTCGTCGGCAACCCAAATAGCAGCCATGTTCTGAGGACTTCCTGGTGTTTGGAGGTCGCTCATCTCGGAAATTTTGTTAACCGAAAGGAAATCCATCACCTCTTCTATTCGTGATTGTTTCTTTTGAGCCACCAATGTCGGAACGAGAATGGAGGGAATTAGGACAAAGATGACACATATGGTAAAAGTTCGCCAAAAGCAGACTCTGTTAGGCTTGATGCGCGAGCCCCAGAATTCGTGGTTGGTTTCATATGGATTCTCTGGGTCCGCAGAAATGGGTCGCTTTCCCATGGTGGCCTTGTATTCTTCGACGCTGGGCAATTGGGAGGCTGGACCATATTCATCATCGTAAGCAAGTTCCAATACTGCTGGGTTCTTTCTGCCAAATCTCCGACCTGCAAGTAGAGCTGCTTGCACAGAGCTGAAAGCTGGAGGATCTGGGCGCACCTTAACTTGGTACTGTTCATCAGAATACAAATCTTCCTCCGTGAGCAAGAAACCTTCTTCCATTCCTGCCCCATCGTCTTCATCTACGAAGTCTTCCTCGCTTGAAAAAGTTGAGTTGTCGCCATCACTAACTTCGTCAATCAAATCACTTCCATCCTGACGCAGTCCAGAGGAAGCACGATTCGCCTCTGTTTCCCATTGTTGTTGTGGTAGCTTCCCATCTTCGTTTGACAGGCTGTAATCACCATCATCACTTGAAAAAGAGGAATCGACACCATTCTCCACCTCCTGAACGTGGTCCTTCTCGAATTGCAGCGTAGTGGGCACATTGGCGCATCCCTCGTCCTTATTATTATGGATCCGCAACACAACATCATCGTTTTCGGTGGACCCGCTGGAGAAGGAAGAGTCGCTGGCATCCACTTCCTTCACCAATAGATCGTCTGGGTGCTTATGGCTTTGCAGAAGCCGATTTTGAGCTGCCGACTCAGTGGTCAATGCTGCTGCCGCCTTATTGTTCAAATCGGACTGCAGCTTCTCCAAATCTGTATTTTCATCAACAACAACTTCTTCAGTCAACTCGGGGAAATCTAAAGCTTGGTTGTCCATTGGAACATTCGAAACAGTTTGTGGACTGTCCGCAGAAGCCTTAACACCATGCAGCTCCTTTTGAAGTTTTTCTAGATCCACACTATGGTCGTCTTCGTCGTTATCAGGACCTGCCCGTTCTCGTTGGGGATTCGAGGCGAAAATATTCTTGAGTTCATTGTCCAGCTCGTCAAGACTGTTTTCTATATCCATTGTGATCGGATTAGAATCTGCTCTGTCCCTCATCATTGTCATTGTCTAATTCTGAAGGGAGCTGAAGTTCATTTATTCGAGAAATTTGTTCCACCTCAGCGTAACTGATGGACGAGACTCCAATGGCGGATGGTGGCAGTGTACAATGATGTGTGAATCAAATGTCAGAACTCAACGAATGAGTTGCAAACGCAAGCACCTCATTCTATTTTTTTAGTGGCGAGCGCTCACGTGGACGCGTACGATGGGTCTTGCCACCTTCGCAATTATTTTTAGAACCGTTACATTGGCATGCCTTCGCCATTCGCACGACTTCAGGAGATTCACAATTTTCAAACACTAGTATAGAGGGTACAAAACAGGGGTTTGGAGTGGATTCGGCACAACAATACAAGTAGCTCAAAAGCCTTATAAAATTTATGCATAGTACACGATAGTCGAAAGACTTGATTCCCTTTCACAACCCCATCATAGACAGGGATTATGTCCGACCGTAAGATTTGGAGGAATACCGCTGTCGTCGATAGCCATACTGCCAAACAGGATCTAAGTTCTCCCTCCAGTTGAAATCAAATGTGTTGCAAACAGCATCCCCTGGCTTGCAACATGCGGTGCAACACTCACAGACAATCCCTGCCGATTCGTCTTCACAGTCCGAAACAAATGCTTCCAAACTCATATCGGGTTCATTGCAAATGACCCCAGCATCTCCGATGAAGTTGTTCTGTTCCAGCAAAAGTACTTCCAGATTAGTTAGCTGATTCATCGTTTCAGGGAGAGTGCCAGTAAGATTATTCATCTTCAGCAGCAAATACTTCAAGTCTGAAAGCAGCCAAATATTTGTAGGGATCTCTCCAACCAACCTGTTCAAGTCTACAAGACAATAGCAATGTCAGAAAACGAGTTGAGAGCGTAGGAGAAGCCCCTACAAACATGCTACGTACGGAAATCCAGGAATTGTAAATCCTTCAAATAAAAGAAGATTGCCTCTGGGATGCTACCAGTCAATTGGCTGTTCTTCATACTGAGTTCCCTCAAGTTGGACAACTCAATCAGAAAATCGGACAGGGGTTCAGCCGAAAAAGAGTTCTCCCCCACAAACAGATACTCCAGTTTGCTCATCGTATACAATGTCTGCGGTAGGTTCCCGGTAAACTCATTCAAACTGATGTCCAAGTGTTTCAGTGCCTTGAGGTTGGCCAGGCTGTCTGGGATAGTTTCATCAAGCTTGTTTTCATGTAAAGCTAGAAACTCAAGCACTTTGTTCTCATCGATTGAGCTAGGAAAAGGACCAGTCAATTGGTTTCCGTGCAAGTCAATCACTTTCAAGCTTAGCTCATTGTCATGATTGAAGAACCCCTCTGGGATCCCGCCGTCCAGAACGTTGTCGCTCATATCTAGCTCTTCCAAACGCGACAACGAATCCATCCACTCCTCGGAAAGTGTTCCAGAAAAGTAGTTGTTGTCCAAATACAAACTCCTGAGATTTGTCATGGTGACAAACAAATCAATATTGCCGTAGAGCTGGTTGCCATCCAGCCCCAAGAGTTCTAGCTGATCCAACGCTCCGATATCCGATGGCAAGGTTCCCGTCATTCCATTGCCTCCCAGTCCAAGCGTCCGTAGCCCTGTCATTTTTGAAATCCATGATGGAATCTGTCCATCGATGTCGCACCCTTGCAGCATGAGTCGATTCAAGCCTGTCAGACTTTGCAAGCCTTCTGGCAAGGTTCCTGTCACTTCTGGATTCGACTGAATTTCTAGAGATTCCAGGCGAACCAATCCTGCAATTTCCGAAGGAATGGTACCATTAAGTCCATTAGTAGCTGCAAGGAAGGAAGAAAATGTGAAGGGGGAAAAAGTGAGAACATTGATCTTGCAGGGCGGAGAAATTGCATAGGGTGGAATACTAGACTTACTCAAATAGATTGCATGAGGGGCCAATTCACCAGTGCCATCGTCCCTACATGCGTGTACTCCATATACTTTACTAGACTGGTCCAAATCCTCGTCCTCGAAGTTAATGACTTTGAATTCCTGGTACCATGCACAGATATGGTCAGGACCCAGAAAATTGAGTTTATTGGTCCAGCCCGGCCCTCCCAACGAAAAAAAGAGAACAGCCATGGCGTAACGTTCATTGTAATGAACATTGTTATTCCTAGGAACCGGCACTTTAAGGCCGTCTCCATGAGCTAACCATTGGGCGGCATAATACTGAGGCGTGGCTTTGCCGTCAAAAGACTGCGGATCGGTAAGCTTGGATACTTGAGTCACATATTCCTTGATTTCCCTGTAGCTGTGGGTATCTCCTTTCAAAAAGTGCCAGAAATCTTCTTCGTCACCACCCGCAAGAAAAAGGACCAGCAAAACGATCACCAACAACAAGAAACTGACAATTCCACAGATTTTCCAACTCCGACTCCCCCAGGCAAGCCTTGCTTGAGATTTCTCGAACTTTCCCAATCTGGGTATTTCATGGAAATCTTTTTGCACAATTTCATCACCCTCAGCAGAATTCATTGCGAAATTGTCATTGGCAGTCGCTGAATACGAAGATTCGTAGCCTTCCGGGTCCGGGCGTCGACTGCTGGAAGAACCAGATAACGCTCCGTTCGATGTTTTGCTTCTGTGGCCCACACTAGCCTTGTATTCTTCTACGTCTGGAAGCTGATCATGTTCTGTCAGCTCCAGCTCTCCTTGCTCTTCTGGGTCCATCATCGTGTCAGTAGTTGGATTGACGGCAGGATGAACTTTGTCAACTTTCATTTTCTAGATGCCTTTTCTTTGTCGATTTTTCGAACGTGAGTTGTTTTTTGTCTACGTTTGCACCGTCGGCTAATTCTCGACTTCCCGCCAAGGTGCCAAATCTGGATCGTCAGTTTCCAGCGAAACGGAATAAATGACTTTGTAGGACGACTGTGCGTACAACCAGTACATTCTCTTTTTCGTAGGTCTCAGTGATTTCGTACTGAATCATAAATACTAGCCGCAAGTTTTATCCAGTCAAATAATCTTTCTAGATTTGTCCGAGAATGACTAGTAGTTAGAAAGTGGAGTTGACTGCCAAGACCACATTTCTTTTTCATTGGAATCCATGACTCAGTCTCGTTTCAGTCACTAGCAGTACTCAACGGATGCCAAATTTTTCGAGAAATTATTTAAACGAATGGAGACGACTCTACATAGAGAGTGCATTGGACTTTCCTGTAGTCGTATGCGAGACTCATTTCATACGTACGCAGTTTTTTGACGTACGCAGTTTAAAAATACCACAGCTGTTAAATACACCACAGTGTACCATACCTAATAAACTGCTCGGATGCGAGAAAAAAGATAGCATCGCATCGGAGTAGATTACTTTTTTCATCTCCGTTTTTGACCGTGAAGGTGCACCATAGAATTAGTTGCTTTGTTGGAGCTTTCCAGCAAGGTCGGTTGATCGCTCCCGTCCATCTTTGGCTGATTGCATAGACCTGAACACCTGGCATTCATAGAATAATGATGCAACCAACAACAGAAGAGGATATCATCCATGATCAACTTCCAGAAGTTGACGAATACAAGGCCAGCATCGGGTACAGATCAAAATCAGTTTCACCATGGCGGAGGGACCCAACCGAAAAGTCCGTGGATCCTGAAGGGGAATATCAAGAATCCATGGAATGGACACACGATGTCGCAACAGAAGAAACATACGAATCCGATTGGCCTGAAGATTTCAGAGTATCACCCGAACCGATTTCAAAATCAAGCATAGAAATGAAAAAACCACCACGCCCATGTTTCTGGAAAGCATGCGCCATCCTTTGCACCTTCATCCTGGCAATCGTCGTTGCCACTTCTGTTTTGGTTGTTTCGTCTACCGACGAGCCATTAGATCTCTACCACTGGGTTCATGGAGACACGGACCAGTATGCTTCTGTCAAGGCCTACATATCTGAAGTGAGAGGAATATCCCCAGCCGAAAAATTCGAGGATACCTCCTCTCCTCAATATCTAGCAGCCCAGTGGATGGCACATGGAGATGAAATGAAGTTGCCGGTTCCGACTGATCGCAATCCGACCTACGACGAACGCTATGTGATGGCCGTTCTCTACTTTGCCACGGGAGGGGAAAGGTGGGAAAAGAAGCTTGGGTTTTTGAGCGGGGCTCATATCTGTACCTGGTATGATGAAGTAAACGTCCAAGATCGAGTAGGAATAAGTAAAAGGCAAAGCAACACTGTGCTCTTTGGCGTCCATGGATGCGAAGAAGGCGCAGAGGACGATGAATTGTATCCTCGTAAGCTCTATTTATGTGAGTTATGCAAAGTGTGGCAAGGGAGGTGCTTCCGTTCATTGTGTTTTCCTAACATTGTTATTTGACGCCTTCTACAGCGAACAATCTGCTTACCGGTTCTATCCCTGATGAAATTGAGTGGTTGCAACGTTTGGAAAATCTGAATCTTGAGTTTAATTCTGGTTTGAAGGGAACCTTACCCCCTGGTTTGATGAGAATGGACTCCTTGACGCATCTGATACTGCAATGGTGCGATATAGAGGGAACGATACCTCCAGAGATTGGCCAAATGTCAAAGTTGGAATACCTTGGGTTGGGCAACAACCAGTTTACAGGCGTGATTCCAACCGAGATTGGCAAATTGACAAGACTGGAACTCTTGGGGTTGGACAACAATGTTCTGAACGGCAACATCGATATTCTGGCGCCGCTCGTCAACTTGAAAAGTCTGTATCTGGAGAATAATTACATCGGGGGATCGATATCAGAAGATTTAATGATGGGCTGGCCCGACCTGGAAGAACTGGACGTTAGTGATTGTACACTCACGGGGCAGCTTCCCACCAACCTGTTCAACCATGACGGCACTCTGAAGGTAATCAATTTGCATTCCAATGACCTCGTGGGACCTCTTCCAGAAGTCGAGGACGAAGACAACAATTTGGAGTTCCTTGCCTTGAACGATAACACATTATCGGGTATCATTCCAGAGAGTTGGACTAGCTTCAAATCGTTGAAACACTTGGATCTTAGTAGAAATGCCTTCATTTCCACATTGCCAGAACGGTTTGGCGAGATGACCAACTTGGAATACTTGTTTGTTGGTGACAATGAACTTTCCATCGGAGAGGTTCCGAAATTTTTGATCGAACTGAAGAATTTGCGGGAACTCAGCATGAAGGATTGTTTCTTGACGGGCACGATTCCGGACTTTTTGGAATATCTTAGCAATTTGCAATTCCTTGATTTTCGTAAGTGCAATAAACCCTTTGGTCCAAATCCCTTGGCGGTTTCCTCGTTTTCGTTTCTAACACCTTTCGGTTTTGGCGCTCGACCATACTATCAGAGGGCAATGAACTGGAGGATGAAATTCCTAGTAGTTTTGGAAAATTGAGAAAGCTGAGGCATTTGATTCTGAAAATGAACAAGCTTCACGGCACAATCCCCCTGGAAATGGGCACCCTCAGTGACCTAGATCTGTTGCTGATAGAACAGAACGATTTCATTGGCAATGCCGAAGCCATTTGTTCTTCCAGTCTCATGAATGTTGGAACGTTCGTTTCGGATTGCGGTTCACAGACCAACTTTACTTGCAGTTGCTGCACGGAGTGTTGTAACCCATCCGACGCTCTGTGCAACGACTGGGTATGGAAGGGAAACTTGGATCCCGTCTGGGAGTACGGGTATCGGAGCGAGCGCTACGCATATGACATGGGACCTGTCATTTGGAAGCCATAAGAAGTCCACCCTAGAGTAATTTCTTTCACGACGACAGTTGAAATAACTCATAACGCTATTTAATATTTTCCTTTTTTCAAGGTACCGAACAATCCCCACCTTGGGCGGCTGGTTTGGTGGCGGAAGACAATGCCTTCATATCTTCTTCCGAAATGTCAAAGCTGAAAATGTTCAAATTCGACAAAATGTGCTTGGCACTGTTACTTTTTGGGATGACAGGGATTCCTTGTTGGACAATGTAACGAAGGGCCACTTGACTACCGGTAACATTGCTGTAGTGGGAGGCTATCTTGGTCACCAAGTTGCCATGTATCAAGGAATCCTCTGGCTCGTAGCTGCAAGGTCCGCACAGTGGTGAAAAGCTCATAAAGGTTATCCCAAGATTTTGACAAAACTCAATGACATCGTCGACATCTTGAGATCCAACATGATATTCGACTTGATTGATGGATGGTTGGACAGTTGCCACCTCTAAGATATCGACGATATGTCTTCTGCAATAATGGCTGATTCCAATGGACCGTGCTTCGCCCTGGTGATAAATGCGTTCCAAAGCCAACCATTCATCTTGACGTGCCTTTTTGGAGGCCACGGTCTCCCTCCAATCGGATGGAAAATGCGTCATTAAATGATCGACATAATCCAACTTTAATTCCATCAAGTTTTGTTTGTGCGTTGCCAATACCTCGGAGGCGTTCAACCCGCCGGGTATCTTGGTCATGACGAACAATTCTTCCCGAGTTCCATGCCAACAATCCTGAATTGCCTTTCCGACGCCATTCTGATTTCCATATCCAAAGGCCGTGTCAACGAAATTGTACCCCTGTTCAAAAGCAGTACATACAGATTGATAGGCAATCGTATCATTGTATTGCCAGGTTCCAGCACCGACCAATGGAACTTCTACTGCCACTCCATGGACGTCACTTCCAATCGTCTTGGTGGGAATCCGGAAGTACGGTGGATGAAATTGATGCTGGTGATCTTTCCGATACTCATCGTGCACAGTCCCTACTTTGGCGGTTGCGAGTGTCCATACACAAGCAAGGTGAAGAACGAAGCTCCAACATGGTGCTTTCATGATCATTGCGTCGATGGAAGAAAAGGAGTGAAATGACAACATGATGGGTAGAAATCCATCGTTGTTGACAAAGATTTGGCGGAACTAGTTTTCTATGTATGTCTGTTCTTCGTACGTCCAGCCCTGTCAGTCACCCGTGCGGGATCTTTTCTTTTCACAAGAACCGAAGGAGGGAATGCCATATTGATGTCTCTGCATCACCACCACCAACAATAATAAGATCAGTCGCACCCCGGAACCGCAATGATGCTTCGAGCTCCAGAAATACTCTTCCAGTTGGCTACGTGTGCGTTCATTGTATTGGCTGTCACGACGACGAGTTTGTATTGCTGGGAATTTCTCGGTGAAACATTTACGACACAGCAGCAAAGAACCAACCACCAGCACCATCACCACAATTCGAATCAACAGCACAACGACGACAATAACAACGATATCACTCATCCCAGTAGTAGTAGTAGTATTCGAATTCCAGTCATTGGAAATGTATCGTATTATTACCAGTACGAACCAAGCCTATTACCTCTTCCTGATGGAGTCACTGTGCAACATGCACATGGGATTTACATTTCACCACAGCAGCAGCAGCAGCAAAAGTTGGATTCCGATGATTTCGTTATTATAGTTACCTATCAAGATCAACTGGACGATTCCAAATGTTTATTGGAATGGAAGAATGATGATTTGACAAAACCTGCACGGTTATTGGGTCCAAAAGGATCATCCTTGTTGTGTGGTGGAGTTCCTCATGGATTGACTGCCATTGTTGAAAACAACAACAACGATAACGAGAACAACAACGACGATAAAGGTGAAACATACTTGTATCATGCCAACAATGATCAACACTTATCCAAAACAACATTGAATGGTACAATTATATGGACGCATCAATATGAACTTCCAGAGCCGGACGACGACAATACGACGACATTTCAACCGACATGGTTTGCTGGTGGTGGTGGTCCAGCACCAAATTCTCCCTATCTGTATTTGGCGGATGGGTATGGTTCATCACGTATTTATCAATATTATAAATGCAATGGGACATATACGGGACAATATTGGGGTGGAAGGGGGACGACTCCTGGAATGTTTCAAACATGTCATGGTATATCTTGGGATTGGAGATTCCAACAAATGATTGTGAGTGATCGAGAAAATCATCGATTGCAATATTTTTCCATTGACGACGACAACGATCCCAAACAATTTCAATACATTGGCCAACAAAAGTTTTCGAACGAAAGTTTACCCTGCAATATTCGATTTCATCCTCAAACGCAACAATCGATCATTCCCTTTTTGGAGGGTAATGTGAGCATCTTTCAAAGACCACCAACAAGTGATAGTGATAGTGGCGATGCACAGCAATACCAACCTTTGGAAGGTACTCTCCAAATATCCCAACATATGGGTCCCACCTTGGGATTTTGGCATCCTCATGATGCCCACTTTTTGCCCAATGGCGATTTTGTGTTGGTAACATGGAATCCAGGACGGATTGGTTACTTTCGAAAAGTAGAAGAGGAGAAATGAAAAAAAAAGGCAATGTCGCTCCTCGAATGTATAATCCATAGCAGTATATCTAAAATAGTAATAGTAGTAATAGCAAGCAGCAATAGTGTTTTCCAATTCTTCTACTCTAATACACTACTCATTCGTTGTTTTATTGTCCGACTGTGATGATGCTTCTGTTTCTGCTGTTGCTGCTGCTTCTGTTTGTCGTTCTTCCAAAGCCTTGGTAAAGGCTTCTTCCAATTCTGGTCGTTCCTTGAGTAAATTTCTCATTTGTGCTT